>AWOL01S0038297.1:0-15172 GCA_000715115.1 Nicotiana otophora
GAGCTCTCAAGAACAACAACCCAAATGCCTTCGTGCTGATCATTTCCAAAAATAATGAGTAATCTGTAATCATTCTCTATGTACAATATGGAGTTCATCTATAAAAAAAGGATCAAACAAATGTCAACTAATTTAGTCCTTTGTTCAAAGCTTGCTAGAGGAACCTCTGAGGAAGCACCAAAAGATAGTAAGACACTTTACTCCTAATACCTGTAGAGGTTCCAGGGAATATATGTTGCATCGAAAAAGAATTTTAAGAAATTCAAAAGATATTTCAGACCAAGAAAAGATCTATGAAAGACTCCATCATCATTGTGAATAAACTAGTGTCCAAAAGAATTTTTTATTTTTTTGAAAAGAATCTTGGTAGTAAAAAGTAGACGGCCCAATCTTTGAATTATGTAAACAAGAGTTGAACACAACCAACAATAAATAGTGGGCAGATTAAAGCAATACCCGTCTAAACGTTATCAGACACAGCCATTGTACTAATTTTTGATTTGTTAAATAAAGATCAGCATTTTCACTTGGACCAACCAAGAAAATTGTCTCCAAAACTAATACTGTTGGGTTCTGCAGTATATTCACATTCTATTACTAAATATCAAACAGATAAAATGTAGCAACTCAACAGCAAATAGTAAATAAAAAGAAATTACTAGAAACCTGCATATTCTGTGATAAAAGCCTACACAAAGGCCTCTTCATTTCAGAACCTTGATTATGTTTCCTCAAAGAAAAAATCTTCTAGGATTATCTACTACAACAGGTGTTACTCCTGTAATTCAAACAATGAAAGGAAAACTGAATCACATGTGCATTTGATATGATCAAAGAACACGAACAAGAGTAGTAGAAACAAAAAGCAGTGAACTTCTAAAGAAAATGTAAAAGATAATGATACGCACTTAATAGAATTAGAAAAAAGGACAAACATAACCTAAGGAACAAATGAACAGAATTGCTCCTGAACAGTTTGAGCTTGATAGAGAAGAAGAAGAACTGGAGAAGAGCAGAGAAAGATAGGAAATCTTATTGATTAATTGTTGAATGAAATCTACAGCTGGATCCACTGCTATGTATTTGAGAGGGAAGAGGAATTCTAAAAGTTAATTATAACTAACTTTATGACAGCTACAACTAATAGTCACATGTTGCACGTGCCTCTTAACTACCAACTAACTACAATGATTAATCCCTCAACCAAAATACAAAATTTGCAACTAAAATAGCTAAATGGAAATCAGCTGGATTAACTCGCATTAATACTCCCCCCTTTGAGACAATCCTTTCCCTTAAAGATTAAAATGAGGAAATTGCTAACAGAAGGTCTCATAATCTTCCTATGTGCAATCTTCTTTAGCAGCATTAAGCCATTTAATCAATAGTTGAGCTGCAGGTTTGCCATTTTTCATGATCAGTCTCCTGTCGAGGATTGCTTCAGGGATAATTAGAACATGACCAACTTCTGAGTGAACTACTGGTAAGGTCACAGAAGCTGTATGAGATCCCAGCTTCTTTTTGAGTTAAGATACATGAAAAGTGGGGTGAATCTTAGCATCACTGGGCAAGTTCAAGGTATAGGCCATAGCCCCCACCCTTGTAATGATATGGAAAGGTCCAAAAAACTTAGCAGACGGTTTTTGGAAATTATGGAACTTAAGTGACAATTGCCGGTAAGGTTGCAGCTTAATGTACACACAATCACCCACAGAAAAAGATCTTTCAATTCTTCCCTTATCAGCTTGAGTTTTCATCCTGTTCTGAGCTCTTAGTAGGTGAAATTTGAGATACCTTAGTGTTGATTCCCTAGCCTGTAAGCTTCTATCCACCAGATCTAGATATGAATCAAAGGCCATATAGGGAAGGATGTGAGGTGATTATTGACCATAAACAGCTTCATATGATGTTAATAGTAGAATAGAAGGTGGTATTGTACCACCATTCCGCTAGTGCCAACCACTGGGGCCACTCTCTTGGTTTCTCAAATGTCATACACCTCAAGTAACATTCTAAACACCTATTTACCATCTATGTTTGGCCATCCGTTTGTGGGTAGTAGGAGGTGCAAGTAAAGAGGGACAATTTCTGTGACTTAAATAGCTCATTCCAAAACTTACTAGTGAAGATGACATCCTGATCAGCGACAACTGTCTTAGGCATTCCATATAACTTAAGCACACCATCCATGAACAACTGGGTAATATCCAATATTGAATAAGGATGTTTGAGTGGAAAAAAGTGGGCTGACTTACTTAACCTGTCCCCACAACAAAAATGACTTCCTTACTAGCTGCCTTGGGAAGTCCCTCAATGAAATCTATAGAAATATCTTGCCAGACCCTAGTAGGAATTGGCAAGGGTTGCAGAATGCCAGGGTATACAATATTTTCACCCTTGCATTTTTGAAAGACATCATAACATTTGATATAAGAGTACATATCTTGTTTTATTTTCTTCTAGTAAAAGTCTTGCTTGAGCCTCTGTAGTGTTGTTGTAATACCAGAATGACCATCACTTGGACTATCATGGTAAAATGATATCAAATCTTTCATGAGTTTAGATACATTTCCCACCATCATTCTATCCTTCTTGCTTAAGATAGTAGTTTGGTACTTATAGTATGATTTGGGATTCTTGCCTTCTTGGATTGACTGAACTATCTGCTGCAACTTAGCATCTCGATTCCATGAGTTTTTACAGCATCCAACAGTTGAAATTATACAGCAGAAATGCCGAATAAATGAATAGGTTCCTGCTTCCTAGACAGTGCATCTGCAACCACATTATCCTTACCCTTCTTGTAAGAGATAGTGTAGTCATATCCTAGTAACTTCATTAGCCATTTCTTTTGGCTAGGAGTTGTTATCCTTTGTTCCCATAAATATTTCAAACTGTGGTGATCAGTCTTAATAGTGAATTGCCGTCCCAGCAAGTATGGTCTCCAATTTTGCACAGCAGTGACTAGTGCTAACAATTCCCTTTCATAGACTGAAAGAGCTTTGTTTCTCTCAAACAAACCTTGGCTAAAGAATGATATAGGTTTGTTATGTTGTGCCAATACAGCTCCAACCCCACCACATGAAGTATATGTTTCTACCACAAACTCTTTAGAGAAATCTGGAAGAGCTAAAATAGAAGCTGAAGTATTTTCCCTCTTCAGTTCTTCAAAAGCCCGTGCAACTGCATCATTCCACTGAAGGTTGTCCTTCTTTGGTACATCACTCAGTGGTCTTGCAATGATATCAAATCCTTGGATAAATCATCTATAGTAACAAGCTAGTCTTGAGAACCCTCTCAAACTCTTAAGAGTGGTTGGTTGAGGCCACTTAATTACAGATTCCACCTTTGGGGTGTCTATGGAAACACCCTCTTCAGAGATGACATGGCCCAAGTAGTCAATCTGTCTAACTCCAAAGGTACATTTGCTCTTCTTTACATACACGATATTTGACCTCAACATGTTGAAGATTTCTTTTAGATGAACCAGATGATCTTGCCAGTTGGGACTGTAGATGAGAATATCATCAAAGAAGACTAGGATGAACTTCCTTAGATGAGAATAGAAAATCTTATTCATGAGACCCTGAAGAGTTGAGGGAGCATTGGGTAGCCAAAATGGCATAACAGTGAGCTCATAGTGTCCATGGTGTGTTTTGAATGTTGTTTTGGGAATGTGAGGTTCAAACATCTTGATTTGATGGTAGCCAGATCTGAGATCCAATGTAGAGAAATACTTAGCACCATGCAGTTCATCTAGTAACTCTTCAATTACAGGGATGGGAAACTTATCCTTCACAGTGTGGTTATTCAATTCTTTATAGTCCACACGCATTCTCCAAGAATCATCCTTCTTCTTAGCCATGATAATGGGTGAGAGTAAGGGTTGGTACTGAGTATTATCACACCTGATTCCAATATTATATCTACCATTTTCTCAATCTCATCCTTCTGTGCTGTAGGGTACCTATACGGCATGATATTGATAGGTGAAGTCCCCGCCTTCAGTGTAATGTTGTGGTCATGTTCCCTGGATAAAGGCAACTCCTTTGGAACTCCAAACAAATCCTCATACTATTGCATAATAGTTTGCAACTCCTACACATCTTCTAGTTGGTCAGTGTTGCCATTCATTGATAGTAAACTGGAGCCAACTCCTCCCTGATATTCTCCGTTAAATATTCCCACAAATATCATGCAAAGCTCAGCTGGTTTGGCTAGTAGATTTTCCATGCTATGTTGTTGGATCATCTTAACATCAGCAGGTTGTATTCGCCTCAATGACGCCTTATGACCCAAGACACTAAACTCCATTTTGAGTTTCCAAAATTCCATATGACATCACCCAGAATGATCAACCATTGAATTCCTAGAACCATGTTGCAACCTCCAATAGGTAAGGCCAGCATGTCAGAGTCAAATGTAACCCCTTGTATTTTCCAGTTTAGCTTCTTACACACATGGTGGCTCTGCATTTTCTTCTCATCAGCTACACATACATCAAAGGGTGCTATAGCAGTAAAGACACACCCTCTCTTAGCAGTGTTGAGGTCCAGAAAATTATGAGTATTGCTGCTAGTATCAATCAATACATGAATAGATTTTTCTTTAACAGACACAGTGACTCTCATGCGCCCAAAGTCATCCAAGATATTCATAGCATGAACTCATACATGGGGTAGGATAGAGCCCTCATCATCAGTCTCAAATCCTTGGCCAGTCATTGTTAAAACCCAGCAAGTTCTAGTACTACATCATCATCCTCCAACTCCTTGATTACTTCACATCCTTCATCTACTTCCATAGAATACAACTATCTTCTATTCTTACAAACATGCCCATAAGTATATTTTTTATCACAATTGAAGCATAACTCTTTAGACAAGGTGGGTTGCTCTGATGGTAAGCACCCTCCACTTCCAACCAAGAGGTTGTGAGTTCGAGTCACCCCAAGAGCAAGGTGGGGAGTTCTTGGAGGGAAGGATGCCGAGGGTCATTTGGAAACAGCCTCTCTACCCCAGGGTAGGGGTAAGGTCTGCGTACACACTACCCTCCCCAGACCCCACTAGTGGGATTATACTGGGTTGTTGTTGTTGTTGTTGTTGAAGCATAACTCTTTACTCCTTCTTTCATCCATCTCAGCAGGTGTTAGTAGTTTAGCATGCTTTAGATTTGGTCTCATATTTAGATTGTTATTTGGTCTGGTCATGGGGTTGTTAAGGGCGGTGTTTTGGGGTCTTGGATAAATTTGAGTAGGTTTAACAAGTTGGATGGATCCATAAGAAAAAGTAGAAGCATTAGGACTGGACTTGTTTTTGTTTATGGGATTATAAGGAGAGGGATTAGAAAAAATTTGTTTCTGAATCATTAGAGTTTGTTCTTGAATTCTAGCTAAGCTTACAGCCTTAGCTAAAGATCTAAGGCCTAACATCTTTACAGTTAGTCTAATTTCTGGTTTAAGCCCCCTCACAAAACAACTCACAACATAGTCTTCAGAAAGTTCTACCTTCTAAAGTAATTCATCTAAAGCGTCTATATAATACCGAACAGTAGTTCCCTGATGAAGTTCCTTGAAATCACCCATTGGGTCATCGAACAGTTCTGATTCATATCTTGCGTACAAGCTCATAACATACTCACCCCATCTTGGACATTCCCTCATGACCCTATGCTTCATGTAAGATTGATGCCATTGTAAAGCCTTCCCTTCAAACTTGCAGGAAGCCACTTCACCTTAGCATCCTCAGGTGTTTCATCCACATCAAAAAATTGTTCACAACTATAGAGCCAATCCTTCAACCCATACCCATCAAACTTTGGGAAATCCACCTAGTAATTCGAGCTGTTATTTGACAGTGGCCGACTAAATTATTGGCTCTATAACCATTCTCTACTGGGAAACATTGTTATCCGCATGATTTTTTCCATTAACATGAAGGTTTTGAACCATTGGAGGGTTCAAATTCCCTGCCACTAACCTCTTAATTTCCTAGATTTCTTGTGTAACCTTTGCATCTACTGCTTGTTATAGATCTGCAATGGAATCAACCACACCTTTTATAGATCCTTTTAATGTGTCAACTTCTCTTCGTAATTCTTGCATACGAGTGATGTGTCACCCATGGTAGCAGGTCAGAGGAACATTGCTCTGATACCAATGATACGCACTTCACAGAATTAGAAAGAGGACAAGCTTAACCTAAGGAACAAATGAACATAATTGCTGCTGAACAATTTGAGCTTGATACAAGAAGAAGAAGAAGAAGAAGAAGAAGAAGAAGAAGAAGAAGAAGAACAAGAGGAAGAGGAAGAGGAGGAAGAAGAAGAAGAAGAACCGGAGAAGAGTTGAGAGAGATAGGAAATCTTATTGATTAATTGTTGAATGAAATCTATAGCTGGATCCACTGCTATGTATTTGAGAGGGAAGGGGAATTCCGAAAGTTAGTTATAACTAACTTTTTGACAGCTACAGCTAATAATCACATGTTGTACATGCCTCTTAACTACCAACTAATTACAATAATTAATCCCTCAACTAAAATACAAAATTTGTAATTAAAATAGCTAAATTGGGAAATCAGCTGGATTAACTCGTATCAGATAAAATAATAAAAACACTTGCCTTCTGTGATAGGTGTGACCACGGATATTTCGGGCGCGTTATCTACCGGTGACGTCGACTTTTCCGATGAATCGACAGTATCATCATCTACCTGAAACCAATCATCCAAAAATAAAAGAAGCAATTGACTCACCGAACAATAAATAAATAAAGAAATAAAAACTAATTGAAGTGGAAATTAGTAAGAACCTTTTGTTGCTTTGGAGAAGAAGGTTATTATTAGAAGGTGATGATGACCTCTTGTTTACGGCCAGGGGTGGCAAATGGGCAGGTCGCATCAAATATGGGCGGGTTAAAAACGGATAATGCAAAAATGAATAAATTATTCGACTTGGCCCATATTTAATACAGATAAAAAATGGATTAACTGACGGATAATATGGATATCCATATTATCCATGACTTCTTGAATATGATCACTTTTGGGAGAATTCCTAGTTTCTCAAACTTGAGAAATTCCCAATTTGATGTTTTACAAATGTAAAAGTTAAACCTATTAGTTATCCATTGAGTATCTATTAGTTATTCATTTTCTAAAAGAATAATATGGTTCTTATCCATATTTGAGCCGTTTTTAAAAAGTTCATTATCCAACTCATTGTTTGGTGGATAACTGTTTTCTTTTAACTATTTTGCTACCACAATTTACAGCCGACAGTAGAGATCCACTACCATTTTCTAGAAAGAGCATGAAGTTTTGTTTTTTCGCTTCTTTCTTGTTTTGGTTAGTTTTTGTATGATATGATTACTGTTTTATTGCTTTTTGAAGGGCAGACATGTTGGGTGCGCGACAAACTGTACAAAAAGAGCTATTAGTTGCACAAATTTAAATAGAGATTATAGGAACAATAAAGAAACTTAATATGCCTAGGAAATTGAATAGTTGTAGGCGTTTCTCACTATTAAAATTTCGGCAAAAATCGACCACTGTCGACTGACCAATTTTGATTAGTCACAAAATCGGTCAAAAAATCGACCAACTTTGATCGGTTTTCTTTGGCGTAAAAATGCAGGAAACTATTTTTGAGTCCCGTAAAATTTATTTTTCAAGAAAACGGCCAACTTTGGTCGGTCTTTCATTTAAAATAAATTAATATTAATATTAAAAAACCGATCGAAATCGGTCGGTTAATTCGGCCGGTCATTTTAAAAAACCGACCAAATTCGGTCGGTAATTTTATTTTTTAATAAAACCGACCAACTTTGATCGGTTATTTTCGTACGAAAATACAATTAAAGAGTATAAATAAAATAAAATACAGTCTTAAAATAAAATGCACCAATGGTCTAGTGGTAGAATAGTATCCTGCCACAGTATAGACCCCGATTCGATTCCCAGATGGTGCATTTTTTAATACATAATTAAAATACCGACCAACTTTGGTCGGTTTTTTTGGCATTGTTTTTATTTTTTGAATTTAATTGACCGACCAAAGTTGATCGGTAATTTCTGACAAACTTTGGTCGATATGCCCTTCCGACCTTCAAAATACCGTCCACACGTAAATGGTCGCATTTTGGACGGTTATTGACCCTTACCGACTCACTTTGGTCAGCTTTTTTGGACGGGTTTGCCCGAATTTTTAGTAGTATCTTGCAGAGACTTGTGTGTAATTAGAGGATTGTTTTTTTGAGGCCTAGATTACACCTGAAGTGTGAATATGATTATGTTGTTATTAATGGTAAATTCACAGTACAACAACAACAAACTCAGTATATTAGTGTGTACGCAGACTTTACCCCTACTTAGTGAAGGTAAAGAGACTGTTTCCAGTAAACCCTCGGCACAAAAAGGATGAGAAGAGGAAGAAGAATGAGGAGAAAATAGAGAAAGGGAGAGAGAATAAAAAAGGGGAGGGTGGGGGTGGGGGTGGGGGGAATAAATAGTACTAAATAATAACAACATGGAATATGGTACCTAAAGCGAACTAAACAACATGATGTAATAAAGATCTAAGAATATGAAGGAACATGAGTTCTACTAAAACTACTGGTAAGAAAAGAAGAATCTTTCAACTATCTACTAACATTCTACCTAATCCTCGGCCTCTACACCCTCCTATCAATAGTCAGGTCCTTAGTAAGCTAAAGTCGCGCTATATCCTGTCTAATCGCCGCTCCCTAGTACTTATTTGGCTTACCTCGACCTTTTCTCAAACTCGCCAAAGCCAACCTCTCGCACATCCTAACAGGAGCATCAATGATTCTCCCCTTTACATGCCCGAACCATCTCAGCCTCGACTCTCGCATCTTGTCCTCCACGGAGATTACTCCTACTTTGTTCCGAATAGATTCATTCCTAATCTTATCGCTCCTGGCACGCCCACTCATCCATCTCAAGTTCCTCATTTCTGCTACTTTCATCTTCTGGACATGGGAGCTCTTGATTGGTCAACACTCAGCCACATATAACATAGTTGGTCGAACCACCACTTTGTAAAATTTACCCTTAAGGCTTGGCTATGGGTGTACATAGGTCGGGTTGGTTCTGACCAATGGTGTCGGGTTGTTAAATTTATAAACCAAACCAAACCAACAAAGTCGGATTTTTCAATCTCGATTTTTCTCGAATTTTCGGGTTTTGTTTTAGATTTTTGGATTTTTTTCGGTAAAAGTCTTCATAGCATAAAATATGTAACTTGTGCTCCAAATATTTCTTAAGTCCTAGTAAAATACAACTATATAATGTGTTTTCCAAGAAACCAACACAATAATATGAGATAAGTCATAGCATTATACTAAAATATTCAATAACAAAGATAAAATAATAAAATTACATAAAACAAATATTGCTAATTAATAAACCATAATAAAAATTAACATAATCTAAAAATATTATATAGGCCATGCTAAAATAAGTATAGCTAATAAGTACTAATATTAATTACATAACTAAGCATTAAAGAAAAAGATAAACTAAGTTATGCATTTTCATTATAAACCAATGTAAAACTAAAATAATTATCCAACACTATCGTCATTCCTAGTATTGAATTGAATTTCTTTTGTTAGCATTAGTATTGCCTTGAACTTTGTTTGAGTTACAACATTTTTGGGCTATAAAATTTATTTACCATTCAAGAATGTTAAGTCTAAACTTGAAATAATACGCTAAAAGATAAAACTGTTAAAACGTTTAAGAAATATTTATAATTACAATAAATATTTATATGTATAAAATATTTTTAAAATTTATATAAATATACTATCGGGTTGGTTTGGTTTTGATTTGACTTTTTTTAGTTAAAACCAAACCAAACCAATTATGGTCGGGTTTTATTTTCCAGTACCAAACCAAATCAAACCAAACCACATCGAGTTTTGTTTTCCGGTTTGACTCGGATTATCAGTTTGGTGCGGTTTATCGGTTTTCTTTGTACACCCCTAGTCTTGGCGGCACATTCTTATCACATAAAACATCATATACGAGTCTCCATTTCATCCATCCCGCTCCAATACGATATGCGACATCCTCGTCAATCTCCGTGCTATTTTGGATAAAAGACCCGAGATACTAATGGTAAATTCACAGTATTAAAAAGACATAATAATTTCAAATTTAGTTAACTTCTCCCAGAATCACTAATATTTTCTTTTCGGGTAAAACACATAGCATTTATGAACCTTTATTTCTAAATTTGGTAATAAGTTGTAGCAATAAGCATCCGAAATCTAGCTGGGTTTTAAATTTTAGGAACAAATTACTAATTAACTATGAATAACTTCTATGAAGAGTAAAAATTATAGAAAACATTATTCTGGGTGACAATTCGTAATGAGTTAGCTTATATTTGGTTTATACATTTTTTATTAGGGGATAGTTCGTCAATATATCAAGTATCAAAATATCATTTTCTTTGTAGCTAATATCTCATGAAAATTTTACGGTATTTAATTTTTGAAGTTGAAGCAAATAGGTTGTAAAATAATTAATTTTAATGTCACTTTAGGTACGTAACTTTTTCAGATTATGTAAATTATTTTTAATTTTTATTGTTATTTGCCCTTAATAGGCTAAATGAAAGCAATCGGTCATCTTCAAAGTAATATGTCCTTATTGTTGTGATTTTCGTTTCATGTTTTTTTAAATTTATTTAATACACAATAATATGTTCTTCACTCTTTAAATCAAACACTCCTTTACGTACAAAGAATGTAAATATACATTCAAATAAATACTACAGTAGATATAAATTTTCAATAACTACCATCATTGTAATTTTTTAACACAATATTAAATTCTAGAAAATCTTTAGTAATGACACTGCAATTGCATATCAAATATACACATAATAGTATTTATACAAATTTTAAAAAATATTTACTCATTAATATAGATATACAGTCAAATCGTACCCTCAAATTGTCTAATAGCATTGAGATTAAAAATTTCTAAGTAATCATTTTTTTTTCTTCCGTGTGCAGACAAAAAAAGGTCCAAAATCAGACAAGTAAAGGAGGAGACCGTAATCCGTTAGTTACACAGGAAAGGATTGGGAAAGATGGAGTGTCTTACCATTGTTGGAGCAAATCCTTTTGTTTCTTCTTCACTTCGTACACCCTCTTCCAAAATCACCAACTTTTCCTGCAGTCTTATCATCCCAAACGCCGTTGTTCCGAAGCACCACTTAGCTGCATTGCGACCAGCATTTCATCTTCTCTTATGCCCCCAAAAGGCACCATAGAACTCGCATTTTCCTACCCCATTTGGTTGCTTCCATGGTAATTCCTTTTTTACTCTCTCAACATATATGCAGTAAGAAGTAATATGATATAAAAAGTTACTGACTGCCCATTAAAGATTTTTGCCACCCAACTTCTTTTTTGCCCCTTAAACTCTGCCAATTTGAGCTACTAGTCACGAGCTCACGTAGGAGAGTTGTAAATTGAGAACCATTGTAAAAATAGTGTAATTATGATATTGCCTGATTAATTTGGGATTGGGGCATAGTTGGCTGATTTATTTATCATTAGAGTACTATTTTGTTGGAATTTGTGTTCAGGAAGAAGTGGAGCAAACGTACAATGCTGAGCCACAATCAGAGGAGACCTTGCTGTTCAAACTGGAAGGTTGTGCCATATATATTATTATCATCTTATTCATTTGTGTATGTTCAGTAAGTACCGAGTTATGGTATTTAGAAGTGTTTCGATGTTGACAAATTTACAAGATTTTGATGGCAATTTATGTGCAGAAATGTGGTACATGGAAGTGATAGCCCTGACAATGGCAAGCGTGAAATAGGTCAGTTCTCTCCTAGTTTAGCAAATTAGTTGAGTAACATGTAGAATCAACTTAATATGGCGTCCCCGTCATGTTACTAAATTTCTTCACCCATTTGAGCTGCTAGTTGGACATGAATGAAAACTCGTACCACAATCTTTACAGATTAAACAGGGATGACTTCGGTTTTAGTATTTATGAGAGAAAGCAAATGAAAGCAAAAGTTTTACTTTTTTTCCTTCTTCTGTTTGATAATGAAGCGAATGAAAGAGCAAGAGGTTTTCCTTTATCATCACAAATGACTCTCTAATATGATATCAAGATGTGCGGATAAGTCAGCTATTGACCAAATAATAAGGCTTAGAAATTTTACTGCTGTAGAGTGTAGATTACGTTTTTCATTGAACAACATTATTGTCTAAAGATGATAATGGCGCAGTACCTTCACCCTGGGACATCCAACCTCAAGGCTTGAGGGGTTTGCTTTGAGTGCATTCCGACCAGATTGTTTTTCTCCAATTTGAAAACACTTGCGTTTATTTTTTCATCACAGTGATTATTAAGCATTTTATCAGGTCTCTCATGCCTATTCACGAGTTTGTGATTGAGGAATAGTTGATTTATTGATTTCATGCTTCCACTCAGCAAGTGTGTATATGGAGGAAAAGAACGTACAAACAACAACAACAACTCAGGTAGTAATTGTACGCAGACCCTACCCCTACCCTGGGTAGAGAGGCTGATTCCGATAGACCCTCGGCTCCCTCCCTCCAAGAACTCCCCACCTTGCTCTTGGAGTGACTTGAACTCACAATCTCTTGGTTGGAAGTGGAGGGTGCTCACCACTAGAGCAACCCACTCTTGTCCGGGGAAAAGAACGTAGTTTCAGTAATTATGTCCTCCAATTCACTGCTTCAATCTCTCTCTCTCACCGCCATCACTCCTATTTCTGCTCCTATTCGTGTTTTCTTTTTCATAATTTACATGAATGCTGTCAGATGAATCTATTTGTTAGGGCGGAAGTGTGAGGAAAGACCCAACATGAAGTTAAGTTCACGATGATAGTGTACTTATATGGAAGTACCCCTTCTTTTCAGTTTTGTACAAGTTTGAGAAGACGTGACTAAAAAAATGTGCAAGCAGATGTGCGCTTGCATGTTTATTTATTCACATCAATTCAGTTGATAATCCTTGGTCATCCACAACCAATCCTAAGTTGTACATCAGAATAAACATTGACTGTTACTCTTCACAAACTTGGTAAGTTTAGGTTTACTCCCATGTGCCGCTCTCTGAAAAAAAAGCAACCAAATATCTATATGATTGCAGTTTTAGCTGATTTGTGGTGGCTAGGAAGTAAAAGACCACCTATAACTAGGATGTGTGTTCCAGTAAGATGGATGGCTGACTAGTTGGTTTGCCCTGTAAATTTTTAGATTTGTGATTTCTCTATTGATGAAGTGAGTAGTGAGTGTTAGTTCTTGGAAATTATTTCTCTCGCAAATGAAACTGAAGTCTTTAGCAGAATACTTTAGTTTGTTCCTCAAATTAGAATTAGTTAACCTTGATTCTCATTTAATTGGTGTTTTGATCTGTGTTCATTTCCTTTCTGCAGCTCTTTGGTTTAAAGAGGGTGAATTATGTGCATGGGCAGCAGTTCAAGAACCTTGGTTGATGGAATAATATCTTAGCTTTATAGGATTCTTTATCAAGTTTTGGAGGTTTGAGCTTAACTGTAAGAGATGGACAGTAATGGAGTATGAGTTATTCGGTGTTTGTAATTCAAAAATACAAGCACTGTAATTGTATCATTTTCGTCAGGGTTGGGCTGTTTATATAAAGAGGGTTACTAGTGGATTTTTCCAACTTGATGTCAAACTGGAGAATTAAATTTGTAAATGTTATGTTGGTTGTTAATTCATTGTAGCTATCAAAAGTAATCTAGATGTTCATCGCAAATGGAAGAGAGAACACAGTAGCAGCGAAGTCCACATTCCCCTTCTGCTTAATTTATTATAGATTCTGGTACTGCACCCATTTCTCCTTGTTCTTTCCCTTTATCCATAGTGCTGGTTTGCGGATAGTAACAATACAATAATTTTGTTTTGATTCAATCCCCAGAAAAGGTCCCAAGGATATTCAAAGAATAGAGAAAAATTAATAGGATGATTCACCCAAAAAGATGCAATAGCTTATATGAAGTTGCCCGATATGAACGTACAGGCGGTAACACCCTTCACCTTGGTCCAAAAACCTTCCCTCTTGCAGTCTTTTCCTCTCAAGAATAGTTCTATTACACTTCAAATATTCAACGAGGAAAAACCTCACTGACTCAACAAGTATGCTTGAAGATGAATGTAAACTATGTGAAATAAACATAACATGCTGTCCTGATCAGTTGGAGGCGGCGGCTGAGTTTCTAGCCTTGAATATAAACAATAAATCACTACTCTACAACTGCAATTCCATTCTCAAGAGTTGCTTCCTGGTAAAATGGTCCGGAAGTTACCGCACCTGGCACTTAAATTAAGAGCAAGGTTTCTGTGGAGCGTATAATTGAATATTGAATGAGAGAATAGAGAAGAAATTCCAAGAATGAGTTATTGTATCCTATCTCCCGATTTATGTACCTTACTTCTGATTGTCACTGCCCTGCATGTTGCTTTGCATTTCAAGCAGCTTGTGTTGCTCCTCCTCGTCAGCTACTCGTGGATTTACATCTTTCATGGCCTTGGGCTTGTTGCTTGTGGACTGCTGGTACATAACGCCACCAAACATGCAGATCAACAGCCCCAGTGTTCCGATAAGTTTGGAGTGTTTATCCCATATAACTAGATTTATCACCACTGTCAAAAGTTTGTTTACAATGCCAAGAACAGTAAATCCTGTTGCAGAGATTGTTCTACGGCAAGAAAATCCAAAGAAGGATATTGCTAGACCAAATAAACACGACAGGGCTACTGGTAACACCACTTGAAAGCTATGCCAATCAGACTCGTCGTCAATTTCATGTTTAATCTTCTTCAATTCACCCATTATAAGTAACTCTATAGGAAAGAGCAACAAAGCCTCAAGATTGTTGTACAGCACAAGACCCCATGTGTTTAGACCAATTGTCATAACCACGTGCTTGATGTAAACAAAATCAATAGACATGCTCACTAAATAGGCCAAGGCCCAGCTATAAGCTGTAAGAGTGAACTGGTAATCTGTACTGACATAGAGCACGCTACCAGCAAAGATTGTACCAAGTGACAACCACGTTTTTATTGTTGGCCACGGCTGGTGCAAGTAGAGGGTCTCTCCTATCGCAACAAAGATGGGGA
>AWOL01S0038303.1:0-10178 GCA_000715115.1 Nicotiana otophora
AATAAAACAGCGCATTTAAGTAATTTGGCTAAGCGACTAACAACTATGAGATTAAAAGGACTACTCGGAACATAAAGGACTGAATCTAAAGGTAAGGAAGGAAGTGGGCTTGCTTGACCTATTGCAGTTGCCATGGTTTGAGACCCATTGGCCATTGTGACTTTTGGAAGAGATTGAGAATACGAAATAGTAGTGAAAAGAGATTTGTTACCAGAAATATTTTCTGATGCACCTGAATCAATGACCCAAGATTCAGAGGATGAAGATTGGGAGAAACAAGTCACGCTATTACCTGTTTGAACAACAGAAGCTATCTTAGAAGATGTCTACTTACATGCTTTGTACTGAAGGAACTCAATAAAATCTGCTAAAGAAACCATCGGACTATTCAAAGCATCGGTTCCCATGTCGCTACAATTTGTAGTAGTAGGGTTAACTTGAAATAGTGGAAATAAGTAACTCATGTGAGAAAACTGAAGAAATAGCTTGAAAAACACTGTTTACAGCAGGAAAACAGAACACTGTTCTGCGCCGGAAACACTGTTCACACTGGAAACACTGTAGTTCGCCGGAAAAACTCAAAGTGGTCGGAATGAAACAAAACCAGTGAGGGTAGGATCAGAATTACCAGGCGATCCTACTGTTCAACTGGAACTTTTTCAAAATCTGGCCGGAACAGTACTCACGCGCCGGTGCGTGGGTCAGATCTGTCCGAATTTTTTTTCTTTTCCCGACGCGTGAGGGCGCGTGGACGTGTGTTTTTCCGGTGGGGTTGACTGGGGTTTGGTCGCCGGAGCCAGAGTAGTCTTGTGGTGGTGTTGGTTTTTGCACAACACCAACAGAGAGTGATTTGCTTACAGACAGCCTTCTAAGTCGCCGGAAAATTGCACGGCGAAGAGGACTTTCTTCCCGTAAGTCGCTGGAATGATGCACAACGACAAATTTCTCACTAATGCTCTAATACCATGTGAGAAGACACGGGAGAAAATATTATTGATATTGGATGATTAAATACAATACAAGAGGTCTCTATTTATAGCTATACACTAGAAGCAGATATTACTCCTCTTCCAATGCGGGACAAGACTACACTATACATATCTGTAAACTAATAACCTGCAATAAGAAAGAAATAACCCATATGTTTTCTCTTATGCAAATTTTCAGTTCAATAAAGAATGCTCCCCTTATTTTTGTCTCCTTCAAATTTGCAGCTACATGCGGAAACTGGGAAAAGTCAGTTTGAAATCGTCCTGGGATACACGGAGGCTGGTACAGCAATTGCTAGCTTAATTTATGCACGTGAAGTCATCAGATCAGTCGCAAGGCAACACGGGCTGCTCGCAACTTTTGTTCCAAAGTAGGTAGCAGAATTGCCGACAACACTTTTAGGTGCATTTCCCTTCTAGATTTAAGTTGTATGCTCTGATGATAAAAAATATAATGAGTTTTATACAATCATTTCAGTTAAAAATTATTAATAATTAATTTGCAATAATAAGTACTGATTGATAACTTGAAATATGGTAAATTAGCTATCTGCTATAACCGGTTCAATTACACTAATAGTGTATAATTTCTTTGCACTATGAGCTTGTAACTTAAATCTTTGTTTTAGTTGTTGATCCAGACATGCTTTTGCTTCTTGTAGAGTGCTACCACTATAGATCTTCTAGTTCTGCTTTTATATTTTTCTTTAAAAGGTGGAGGTGTTATGCATGATCTTACTACTAAGAAAAATGAGTAAGATTAGTACCTTATTTTTCATGCATTTCCATTTCTTACTTTGATTCGTGCATGTGTGCGTATTTTTTAGGGTGATTATTGATGTTTCTTTACTTTATTGACTGACCAAGTGTGGTGAACTAGTGAAATATTGTTCATCAAGAGTGGTGCACCATTGAGAAAACTTTTACTATAGACAGTTGGTGACGTTTTGCTTGTTTTTGGATTAATATGTTGTCAGGATTGTTTAAGAACAATGGATTTTTGATTAAGTGGTGAAGTTGAGATTATTCCCATTCTCGCTTTCTGATAAAGCATGAATTTGGTTGAAGTCTTATCTTGCTGGTTCTATCACCTTGTGTTGGCTTTTAATCACTTCATCTCCCTTATCATAATCTTTTGTAACTCATGCCAAAGTACTCAACTTTTGAAGCAGTTGGTGTTTTTGCATGTTTTTCTGCAGTTGAAAAATTATTCACACCGTAGTTGTAGTGTTTTTATCAATAGCAATTTTCTTGCCCGTTATGCCTTTTAACACGTACCCTACTTGATTCCAATTAAAATCTACTAACAACTCCATCATTCTTCTTTCCTTCACAACCCTTTAAACCCCATATTGAGAGAAGCTTGTGATTAGGAAGAGCTATATTTATATTGAGAAATGGAAAAAGAACATGTATCTTTGATACTAAATAAAGATGGAAATGTTTCTCAACTAGAGGAAGCGAGATAACATACATGCGATATTATGTAGTTTACTCTTTTTGGAATAATGTTATACGCATGATGATTGTTTTCCTCAAAATAATTCAGCAAAAGGATAACTCTTTCTGCATTATTTGCTGATTTTACTTCTCCGCCATAGATTTTCCTTACTTTTGAATTAACTTCTCAAGTACAAGGCACTCATGTACTTTCTTTTGGAGATTTCTTGGAAGGCCCCATTTCCAGAATTTCTACTGCAGGAAATTATTACAACTGAACGACGCCTCTCAATATGACATTTTGGCCCTTTTGTCTAGGTATGCGGAAGATGAAGATGGCTCTGGATCACATGTTCATATCAGTTTGTCTAGAAATGGAGAAAATGTTTTTATTGCATCTGGTGAATCAAAATATGGGATGTCCAAGATTGGGGAAGAGTTCATGGCTGGGGTGTTGAATCATCTTCCTGCCATATTAGCTTTTACTGCAACACATCCCCTTAGGTTAGAGATTCTCTATAATTCTTAATGTCCTGCTTCTTTTACATTAGTGGTGTCAAAATTTACTCAATTTGATTGAAAATCTTTTTATTGGTGGGTCAATTTAGGCACAATCCAAATTAATCCATCTAAAGTTTGGGTCAATTTACATTATATAGGTAACCCGAATTGACCCGTAAGGAAACTTGTCAAGGCATAGAAAAAGAAAGTTCTTTTGGTTCGGTCTGTTAGATATTGCCACGATAAAGGAGAAAAAATCATTTTTCCCTCTCTTTAATTTAGTTTGGTAATTACACGAATTATAGGCGGATTGGATTATAACCCAATACTTGGTCCAAATTGACTCAACACATCTTTATCCCCGCAAACTTTGGACGAGCTCGTTTATTGGTTCAGGCCATTTTAACCCGTCCAACTTTAGCCCAAACCACACATTTGATACCTCTACTTTGTATTTATTGTTGATTGGTTAGTTGGTGATTGATTTATGCTTTCTTTGGAGTACTATTTCTTTAAAATGAGCACAGTTTTATAACAGAAAATTCTCTGTACATTCTGCCGAATCTCCAACCACCTTGGCTCTTATAGCAACTATACTGCATCCTTTTTCATTTTTATTTCTTTTGTCAGCATTAATGGAGAACTTGAAAATTGTAGCCTCTCTATGAAAATTAAAATAAGTTGATTAACTATATTCATGTTAATGGTTCTTCTGTTAAGTAAACTCTATTGTTTTGATTCAATGTTTAAATTGTGAACAATTTTCCATAAATTTTGTTTACTAATGCAGATATGTTTGAAGTTATGGTATCAATAAGTAAATGTTACATGATGAAGGCTTATAGGTTCTTGAAGACTTAAAAAATGATAGAGCAAGTAAAATAATTTCATGAAATTATACTTAATGGAATCTCTATTTCCTTTTTGAAGATTTACAATATTTTCTCTTCGACTACTATGTTCTGAAGATAAAAATTGGATTTATGTTTATATTATTATCACTTTGGGCTTCCAAATAAACGTATTTCTAGTTGAAATCACTAGAACAATTAGGATAATTAGTCTTGTCAGAATTTCTAAAAACAATTGTAATTTGATTTTAAGGTGTTAGTTGTTTGAACGAGGTATTTTGTGTATATACTTTATTTCCTGAAAGTCTTCAAGTAGAAGTTACCTTTATAAGATTAAACTTTTGTTTCTGAAAGATAACCTTTTGGAATACGATGTAAATAGCTTAGAGCTTAAAGCAAGTAAATGATAGAGGTATAAGAATTAGTTCCATTTCTTATTTCTGTGACGGTTATTGCAGAAAGGTTTAACAATTAAGATACTTGTTGGTTTAATTTTTCTTAAGTGCTGAATACAGTGAAAAAACTTAAATCTAAAAGTTGAGAATCATTAACTCTGGCACTATGTTAGTACTATAAATTTCTTTTAATGGAGTAGTACAAAGTAACTAAAGATGGATGTGTGGGCATACCAGGAAAGACAAGATTAGGAATGAATATGTGAGAAATAATACACGGGGAAATATTTTGCTATTGATGTACCCTAACTATAGTACAAGTACCCCGATTTATAATAATACACAATACCTACGCTACTCCTATTCCATGTAGGATTATGCTTATTTACATAACTAGCTAACTAACAAAATATATTAGGGACAAGGTGGGTGTGGCTCCCGTGAAGATAAGTTGCGGGAATCGAGGCTGAGAGGTTGCCCATAGCGGGTCAAAGGAGGGGTAGAGGGAGGCCGAAGAAGAACTGGGGTGAGGTGATTATGCAGGACATGACTCTTCTTTAGCTTACCGAGGACATGACCCTCAATAGGAAGGTATGGAGGTCGAGAATTAGGATGGTGGGTTGACAGACAGTCTAGAGTTTCGCCTTGTCTTACCAGTAGTATTAGTACTAGTCTTGTATTTTCCTATTCCTAGTCCCTTGTTAAAACACTGTGTGTCATTATTATCAGTAGGATTGGCATTATTCTTACAGTTTCATATCCTGGATCTATATTATTACTCGTTGTATCATTTGCTACCATTGTCTTATTACCTTGTTGTTGCTATTGTTTGTCTATTGCTTCATTTTTACTGTTCTTGAGCCGAGGGTCTTTCTGAAACAACCTCTCTACCTTCATAAAGGTAGGGGTAGGGGTAAGGTCTGCGTACACACTACCCTCTCCAGACCCCACTTGTGGGATTTTACTGGGTTTGTTGTTGTTGGTGCAATGTGACAAGCTTACCTTTTGCCTTTCTTTCCTATGTTCTCTCTTGAATGTAGTTAGACCTTGAAATCTCTTGTTTTCTCAAACCTCTTGGTGATTCTATGTTATGGATTTACAGCATGCATATTAATTGAAAATTATTTAGAAATATCTAGTATTTTGTATGAGTCTAACTATTTATTACATGCAGTTATGAGCGAATGCTACCTACGACACGAAATGCAGCTTACCTCTGCTGGGGGAAAGAAAATACAGAGGCACCATTGAGAACTGCTAGCCCTCCGGGAATTGCGGATGATCTTGTAAGCCATTTTGAAATTAAAGCATTTGATGCATGTGCAAACTCATACCTGGGTCTTGCTTCTATAACTATGGCTGAGATTGACGGCTTGCGAAAAGATTTAAGTCTTCCAGAACCAGTAGGTGAGTTAAACAATCTTTTAGTATTTCCTCCACTATATCTTCTAACTATGTACTTGCTTTTAGATTCTTTTCCGTATTCTATATGGTTAAGCCTGAAATACCTATTATATCTGTTATGATGGTTCACTATGAGAGGGCTAATCAGCATGACATCTTTTTTATGTTATATATTTCTGTTATTTGATGTCAACTCAATCAAGATTTTGAAGTGTGCTGCATGTCCAATGTATATCAGTAGTCTATACCAAAGTTTGGCAATTTAAATCTGCACGAAGTCCTACCACATTTTCCATTTTAAATCTTCCTACCTCTATTGCTTACCTTTTGGATGACTCTGTGTATCACTGCTGTACATATCTTCTTCTAAATGAAAGCAGATGAGATTGTGAGTAGAAACCATGTGAATCAAGATGGTACCTACTTCTAGTGTTTGGATCTTCTCTCTACAATAAGTTGCAGTAGCAGGTTCTGTTACTATGAGCTACTTTCAAAGTGTTAAGAGTATTCACTTACAAACAAAAAAAAGTAAAAAGGAAATAGAAGAGAAACTAACGAGGAGTCTTAATTTGGAGTGTTTCATCGAGAATTTTTAATTTAGGAAAGTGAGTACAAACTTTTGATCTATATGGAGTCTTAATTTGATGGTCTTACTTATCTTGTCTTTAAATAGTTGCTAAAATCTTATCATTTTCAATTATTTTCATTAATATTGAATATAACTCCATTCTGAATCTTCTCTCTCTTTCTCATGGTCTGAGGACCAGTTATTCTTTTCCTTATATTAATTTAAGAGCTTTTTCTCGATCAAGTGGTACAAGAGCCTCATTTTCTTTAGTCTGATTGCTAATATATAACGATTGTGATGGATGCTACAATAAAAAGAAATCAGGGCAGGAAATGATCAATTTCATCAGAGAATGAATGACTTTGATCAAGAGATGTGTGGCTGACGATTTCTGAGGGCATTTAACCAAATTAACACCTAAATAATAGGGCATCAATCTAGACTATGCTATTGTAGTTGGCAAAATAGGAATGTTGCCGTATTAGGCGTGCTTGTGACGATGTTTCGCCTCATTTCCAACATTCCGTAGTTATGATCCTGATGTGTTGCATGGGTTACACAAGCTGGTGTTATATTGGATAGTAATTGTTATTCAAGAAAGGAGTTTGAGCATGGCTCTTATGGTCCTCCTCATGCTCGTATTGGATGTAATTGTGGAGTCACGATAACGCTGTTAGATTTTCAGTTCAAACTCGAGCTTCCTTTTCTATGGTTAAATGGATATCAAGGAAATCAAGATTTCCTAGTGCTGTCCAGCCATCACAAGTTCAAGATATTTACTAATTTTGCCTCATCATCATCATCATCATTATTATTATTATCAAAGTGAGTAATACAGAACTAATCCCTTCTGTTGATTTTATAGCTTTTAATCCATCAGTTGTTGTACACTCAAAAGCATGTGGAATGATACTTCCATGAATGCCTTTACGATAAAATCTCATTAGGGCCATTAGTGTTGTTCTGCTAGTAAGTGAAAGTCTGAGTTGCCTTTTCCAGTGCCTTTTTCTTGCTAATGCTTATCATTATCAAAGTGAGTAATACAGAAGTTGATAACTCAATTTCCATGTCCATTGTTGAGATATTCTTGCATTGTTACCTGATATTCCAATGATGTTTTCTCGTAAAACAGAAGGAGATTCTGATGTCTGTGGTGAGAAGCTTCGAAGTGTACCAGATTCTATTTCTGAATCTTTAATTGCTTTAGCGGAAGATACATTGTTTACAGAAGTGATGAGTGAAAATCTTTTGACCGCCATAAAAGCAATTCGAAAGGTACGTCTTGGATGTTGCTTACTCCTAGTAATACATGATATATTTGACAGAATTCTATGCCTTTATATAATGAACGAAGAATGAGTGCTGTTAATCATTAGCGCTTAATTTTTATATCTTGTTAGTGTACAAATTTTCTACACTAGCATAGGTAATTATCTATGGTGAGTAAAAATTGGTTACCAAGGAGAAACAAAGTAACCTGTTATAAAAAGTTAAACTAAAAAGAATAGCAATATTTATTAGTTACGCAAAAACCTTCATACCTTTTTTCTGTTGCTGCTACTTAATTAAGCAGATATAGGGGTATGATTCACATTGACCAGCTGAGTGTTCAGAGGAATGATATAGGGAACAACTGACAGTTGATTTCCATCATTTTCATTGAATGAATCTGACAAAAATGTATGCAACTGATCAGTCATGACTTAACTAACTAGTCAGAATTTTCTGATGCTCATTCTCCTGTATGCATAATTGTTGTTATGTCTTTATTATATAACTATTGAGGACATGATGAGGATGATTTGCTGTATTTGCAGATGGAGGTCAAGAACTATTGTGAGCCTGAGATGGATGTCTATAAGGACCCACTCCAGGACATATTATCTTCAAATTTTAGGTTCATCATATCCCGACCAATCTAAAATTTATGTTCCTTGTGATTTTATATGTTTAAGAATTTTTAGTTTCTATTGCAGATAATTTCCTACCTTATTTTACGATTATATCTTTTGATATCTTTTGGATTATTTGACAATGTAAAAGTCGTGGATACATCAATTTCGATGTATGGCCCCTTTAGTATCAAACAGTTATCGTTTAACATTCAAGAACCAGTAAAATGCCTAGGAATATGTACATTAAGGTCTTAAAGCATACATTCCTATCAAAATGTGTTTATTTTATTAGCATGACAAGTAATAAATATTTACCAGAATTAAAGGACAAAAAGAACAATATTAAGCACGAAGTGACTGTTTTTCTTCTCATTTAACTGTAATTAGTTATAGTAAGTCTGCTGCCGGCAAAAAACTAGGAAGAAACTTAACGAGTTACCGCCGCCAAATAAAGGAATTATCAAAATGATTGGAAAATCCATTTGGGTGAAAAAGTGCACTGTATATTTGGAGGCCAAATATATACGTAACTTTTTTCTTTTACTATTAGAGGTTAATTTTCTTTGATGTGATGCAGAGAATGTGGTAATTTCCTTTTCATCCTTGTGATACTGCTTATGATCAGACTTACAATTATGTCACTAATCACAGGATTTGTCAGCCGACACTTTATAAATAGTCTAATCATATTTATTCTGGAATATAATTTTTTTTATGTATATTAAAAATCCATGTTTGGACATTTACTGTTAAGTGAACGTATCGAATGTCTACTTCTCAAGTTTGTGAGAGTAAATTTCAGCATTTTTATTTTCTTTTTGTATTTTCTACGTGGTGATTTTAATTGTTGAGTATGAAGGGAATGATGCAGGCCGTCAATTAATTGGAGAATTATATAGTATGAACCATATCATTTAAAAGTTTAGACGATTAAAGATTAATGATTGAAACCATTTTGATACAGTAAAAAGTCTATGAATGAACAAACCCCTACTTATTCTCAAGCTAATTAATTAGAAATCGACATGCATGCGAATATAAAGAAGAAATTTAAACCTTATTCAGTAACTCCCTCTTGTATCTCAAACCAAGAATAGCATTAGTTAGAACATACTACTTGACATTAGAAACTGTATTTGACATCGACATTATATTGAATTTGTACACTATTGGTATATTTTAAAATATTGTAACAGCTTACGGTTTTATTTTTCAAGTTATTAATTCCCCTTATTATGAACAGTTACAAGCTAAGTAATTAATTTTTAAGCGCTTAATAGTGTAAAAAATTCCTTTACATGTTACTAAGTTAGATAAACTGCTCATAGGTTAACTAGATTTTCCATGTCTCACTCACAGGTTGTTTCTTGGGAGAATGTTTTTCCTAATTGAATTGCAAATATTACCGTGACATCGTTTCAACATTTTTGTCATTACTAGTTTAATCAAAGTGTTTTCCAGAAACAAAATAAGAGAGCATATGGGAGCAGACCTGAATTCAGTTATTATTGTATATTTAACTCGAGGTCATTGTAGAAACCCATAAACTTCAAATTCTGAATTCGCCTCGAATTGAATAGCTATTGCGAACGTGTCTATAAATCGTTACCGTACGGAGAGAAAGATTAAAGATGAATGAAACTGAACGATTGGTGGCTAAAATTCATATTCAAAATGGGAGTTGTTGGTTTTCTTTTGCTATCTGAGTTTCTAATATTGGAGTCTTTTCCTTTACCCTACGTGACAGTTGTTTTAGCGATCAGATTTGTTTAAACCAATGTATATATATTTATATATTCTTATGTCACAATTGTGGATCAATAGTAGAGAGACATATATTAATTAACACCCCATTTGATATTTAATGAGCACAGTCAATGAAGGTGATTATTAGACTTTTGCGGNAGACCTGAATTCAGTTATTATTGTATATTTAACTCGAGGTCATTGTAGAAACCCATAAACTTCAAATTCTGAATTCGCCTCGAATTGAATAGCTATTGCGAACGTGTCTATAAATCGTTACCGTACGGAGAGAAAGATTAAAGATGAATGAAACTGAACGATTGGTGGCTAAAATTCATATTCAAAATGGGAGTTGTTGGTTTTCTTTTGCTATCTGAGTTTCTAATATT
>AWOL01S0038305.1:7969-39901 GCA_000715115.1 Nicotiana otophora
TATATATATATATATATATATATATATATTTGCTCTTCTTCTAGCTCTTAAAGAGTTAAGAAGAAGGCAAGCCTCGCGCCGTCGTCGTCGCTCGCTCGCTCGGCTCGGCTTCGTTGATTGATTAATCTTTTTGGACAAAATTTCTTTCAATTATTTAATTAAATAATTAAAGAAAAATTCAATTCGGAATAACCCATGACCCGCTACCCGGTCCGGTCAGTCCCGTTGTCTTTCCCGAATTATTTTAAATCTATTTTTCCGCAATATTTGGTTGTTTCTGAAAGGTTGCAAACCTTTTCAGAAACAGTGCCAGCAACTCTATAAATATATTTTGAATCCCAGAATCTTTCCTTACGAAATTTTCTAATCTTCTTCTTCTTCTTCTGCACAAAAATTCCAATGTGTTTTACAGTCTTCTAGTGACTCGTTATTTACCGGCGTTTTTGGTACCAACACTACGGTGAGTTAAATCGTTCTATCCTGGGAGGATATATTCCAGCACCTCGGGTACTTGAGGGGAATAATTTTCTTAAGGACACACTGTGTATTCAGTGAGCTCGATTTATTCCTATACTGTTTACTAACTTTCTATTTTGTTTATATGTTTCAGAAAGTTTAATGGTTTAATTATTTATTACAACAATACAGGTTTATAACAATTTTCATGGTGTTTTATGGCTCGATTTTGGAGGTCGTTTCAGTGGATGTCCCGAATTGATTTCTGGTTGTAGATCTTATGCTATTTGGATTCTTGTTACCGTGAGAAGATGGGCCATGTTTGGATGGTTTTCTACGGAAAAAATAGGGTATGGGGTTTGTGAGTGGGGAAAAGGAGTGGGGGACATGAGTGGGGGAATGAGTGGGAAAGTGGAGTGGGGACATGCGTGGGGAAAAATGGGAGCGGAAATGATGGAGTGAAAAGTGAGGTATTGGTGAGATGAGTGGAAAACAATTCAAGCATGGTAAAAAATTAGGTGCTCACAGCATGCCCCTCTTTTCTTAGAAACATGAAGAGTTTTCAGGCAAAGAAACGACGAGTGATATGACTAATTTTTGGCCATTCAATTATTCAAAAGGAAAATATAAGCGAAAAAAGTGTGACCGAGTCTTGGTTATGGAAAACCTACATATCCTGGGTTATAAGGGAATCAAGTCGTGTGTAGCTTAAGAAGAGTGATAGAATTATGAGTTGGAGAGTCGAGTGAGGTTTCGTCGAGGCTCCGGTCTGTGGTCCTGTTATTATATCAAAATCAAAAGAAACTAAACAAGCCTATCAGTTATGAGTTACAAGATTCCTATTTATAAGTCTTCTAAAATTTGATCTTGAGTCTTGACTAGTTCTTCACACAGACTCTGATATGAACCTTGATGCTTGCTAGCTGTAGGTGCTAGTTCATTCTTCTACGGCTTCTTCTAATCAAAATGGGAAATGCAATGCTCTTGACTTCAGTCATGTCTTGAGCAGTCTATATCTTTTCTATCTGCTTCTGCATTTGGATTCACTTCTTTTTCTTTTATTTATTCTGGATTGAGAATTCTTCTTTTGGTCATCTCGAACTCTATGCCTCGAGGTAAAACCTGCTCAGACACCAAAACAAACAAACGGACAAAACTTTTCTACCCCAGTTTTCACTTGAAAAATTTCATAAGTTATTTGTAACAAAACTCTAAACTACTTCTTTATTGAAAGAAATAAAATATTCGTAATGGTATACCCTGAAAATATCATGATGATGTTTTTTTTGGAAAGTGTTCCTTTATTGTCAAAACAATGTCTCAACCAAGGATTGATGTACCTTATGTTGGGAAAATGTGGCCAGGGAATGGTATATCCTATATTGGCAATAATATTAGGAAGTAGTGTACCCTCCATATAAGGTCAAATCAACTAGGGAGTGGTGACCCTATGTTGAAAAACATAGGTAGGGATTGGTGTACCCTATACTGGTAAGAAAATGTAACCAGGGGTTGGTATCATCTATTGCGAAAAAAGAATGTAATCAGGGGTTGGTACCTTGTATTACTGAAAAAGAAATGTAATCAGGGGTTGGTACCTTGTATTACTGAAAAGAAATATAACCATGGATTGGTGCCCTATATTACTGAAAAGAAATGTAATCAGAGGTTGGTGCCCTGTATTACGGAAAAAGAATGTAATCAGGGGTTGGTACCTTGTATTACTGAAAAAGAAATGTAATCAGGGTAGGGACCTTGTATTATTGAAAATAAATATAACCATGGATTGGTGCCCTGTATTACTGAAAAGAAATGTAACCAGGGGTTGATGACCTGTATTACTGAAAAAAATATAACTAGGGGTTGGCGCCCTGTATTACCGAAGAGGAAATGTAACCAGGGGTTGGTGCCCTGCATTACTGAAAGGGAAACGTAACCAGGGGTTGGTGTCCTGTATTACTGGAAAGGAAATGTAACCAGGGGTTGGTGCCCTTTATTACTGAAAAGGAAATGTAACCAGAGGTTGGTGCCCTGTATTACTGAAAATGGAAATGTAACCAGGGGTTGGTGCCCTATATTACTGAAAAGGAAATGTAACCAGGGGCTGGTGTCCTGTATTACTGAAAAGGAAATGTAACCAGGGGTTGGTGCCTTGTATTACTGAAAAGGAAATGTAACTAGTGGTTGGTGCCCTATATTACTGAAAAGGAAATGTAACCAGGGGTTGGTACTTTGTATTACTGAAAAGGAAATATAACCAGGGGTTGGTGCCCTGTATTACTGAAAAAGATTCTGAATCCCTAGAACTATGAGCTGGATCCCCTAGGAAAAAAGGTTCTACCCGGGTTAAACTACGTAAAACATCCTGAGCAAAGAGTACTTCTACCCGAAACTATGAGTTGGATCCCTCTAGGCGAAAAGGTTCTACCTGGGTTAAGATACATAAAACTTCTAGAGTGAATATTTTTACCCGGAACTATGAGTTGGATACCCTTAGGCAAAAATGTTCTACCTGGATTAAGCTACGTAAAACATCTTGAGCGGAGAATACTTCTACCTGGAACTATGAGCTGGATCCCCCTAGGCGAAAAAGTTCTACCCGGGTTAAGCTACGTAAAACATCCTGAGCGAAGAGTACTTCTACTTTGAACTATGAGCTGGATCACCCTAGGCAAAAAGGTTTTACCTGGCTTAAGCTACGTAAAATATCCTGAGCGAAGAGTACTTCTACCCGGAACTATGAGTCGGATCCCCTTAGGCGAAAAGGTTCTAACTGGACTAAGCTACGAAAATGAGAGGTATGAACAGTAGTGATTCATGCTAAAAATAAAAGAAAGTGAAGATTTTAAGGAAACTTACCTTTGGTGACATTCGTCCTTTAGGAATTGCCATTCTGCATTGCTTTGTTCCTACTGCAAACAAATAAAAATTATTGGAGTTCAAAGTGGTGGTCAGTTTGTGGCCTTGATGCCCTTACCGAGGTTAGGTGCCTTTGCAACGTAATTATTCGCTTCAAACGAGAGCCTTGTAATCGATCTTACCATCCTTTCTTTGCCTTTATTTTGACACGAAGTTATACTAAATGGAATCAAAGAAAAATAACAATGTAATGGAGAATGAGTTTAAACAAGAGATGTCCTTTTCGGGGAACAAAAATTAAAGAAGGAATTATCTAGGAGTACATGCGGACTTCAATGAACATGACATGACTTTTAGAATGGATGTATGTTCTGTGTAAACCGTTCGACTCTCAGCAATTCATCACAACTCTTTCCTCGAAACCGAGAAACCTTGCCGAAGATTGTGTCGATGCCAATGGTTGTGAAGATCCTCTTTTTGATCAGTAGTGCTTGTAACGACCCGATCGGTCATTTTGAGATTTAGCATATCGTTCGGTGATTTGAAGCCCTGAGCAGCTTCACTTAAGGTATTATGACTTGTACGCGTGGTCGGAATTTAATTTCGGGAAGTTCAGAGTTGATTTGAAAAGATAATTCTAATTTCGGAAGCCTTAAGTTGGAGGAATTGACTAAAGTGTGATTTTTGAGTAAACAACCTCGGAATCGGGATTTGAAGGTTCCAACAGGTTCGTACGGTGATTTTGGACTTGGGCGTATGTCCGGATCGGGCTTTGGATGACCCGGGAGCATTTCGGCGCCCATTATGGAAGTTGGCATTTTGGAGGAATTTCATAAATTTTAGTTGAAGTGCATTTCAATGTTATCAATGTCCGTTTGAGATTCCGATCCTGGAAATAGCTCTGTATGTTGATTCTGGTATTGGGAGCGCGTCCGGGTGTGGATTTGGAGGTCCATAGGTCATTTTGAGGTCATTTGGCGAAAGTTAGAATTTGGATGATTTTTTAGAAGTTTGACCAGGAGTGGACTTTTTGATATCGAGGTCGTATTCTGATTTCGAAAGTTAGAATATGCCCGTAATGCTAATTATGACTTGTGTACAAAATTTGAGGTCAATCGAACATGATTTGATAGGTTTTGGCATTGAATATAGAAGTTTGAAGTTCTAAAGTTCATTAAGCTTGAATTGGGGTGCGATTCATGGTTTTAGCATTGTTTGATGTGATTAGAAGTCTCTACTAGGTTCGTAATATATTTTGGGACACGTTGGTATAATTGTCTAAGGTCCTGGGGGCCTCGGGTGGATTCTGGAAGGTTAACATATCGATTTTTAAACTTAAGAATTTCTGAAGCTTAATGCTTCTGGTGTAGTCGCACCTGCGTGACTTTGGCAGTAGGTGCAAGATCGCGGGTGCGGTGAATTGCTCGCAAAAGCAAGAATGGACTGAATCTGGGGGAGCCGCAGAAGCGGATTGGAGAAGCGCACCTGCAAGTGCGCAGAAGCAAGGCAGCCACCGCTGGTACGTGAATATGCACAGATGCGCGAGAGCAGGTCGCACCTGCGATGCCCGCATAAGCAAAAAAACTTATGCAGGTGCGTGTTCTTAGCTGGGTAGTGAGGACCACACGAGCGAAATTTGGACTGCACCTGCAGAGCTGTAGAAGCGGTCAGGTCACCGCATGTGCGAGAGGTCGTTGGGCAGTGTGCTCTTTTAAGAGCGGGATTTGGCCCATTTTCTTTCATTCTCTCTTGGTTTGGGCGATTCTTGGAGATGTTCAAGTGGAGGTTTTTATAATCAATGACAAGGTAAGTTATACCCACCTATTTTGAGTTAAATACATGGTTTTTATATGGATTCAAGCATGGAAATTGGTAGAAATTATGGAATTTTTGATAGAAAACCTAGAATTTGTATTTTTGGATTTTGACCACGAATTTGGGCATGGAATTGGAAATAAATCATATATTTCAGTTCGTGAGGTTATGGTTTGATTGGGTTGCATCTTATTTGACTAGTTTTAGAGTGACAAGCATCGGTTTGAGGTATTAGAGAGGCTTTGGAGCCGGTTATGGAATTTCGGAGCGAGGTAAGTCTCATGTCTAATTCTGTGAGCTGGAAATTTCCCCTAGGTGTTGTATATTGATGTGTGCTACTTGTTGTGGGGGGTTACATGTCGCGCCCCATTTTCTCTCAGAATCGGTCTTCGGAGTAGGCAACTCTTTTAAGGAGGTATTAAAAGAAGAGAGTCGCCACCTAACGGTTTAAGGTGCGTTAGGGCACCTATTTGCATATGACTCGGGTTTGACTAGTTTGCATCACCAAAGATCGGGTAAGGGCTTGAAATTACCTCAAAGAGAATGTGTTAGAAACTCTTCAAGGTCCACAACTGTGGGTTCCGCCCAAACTTGAATTATATGAATTAGTCAGATCAACAAAAACAAAGAAAATAAGAAGTTTGGAAAGTTTGATTATCAAAGGCTTTGAGTAAATACAAACACTTTATTCAAAGATAGATGGGGGGTCTTAAGTTTTTTAGCCTAAAGGATCACCCCGTGTAACATAAATAATACTTCGTAACTCCCTCAAGATGGGATGTTACTCGTATTATTCAGCGGCCACAGACTATCATCTCCTGCTACCTGATTACTATCTTTAAGTTATTACCTAAAGCACACTAGTTGATTCTAAATCGTGCCTTATACGTGCACTACCCGTCCCATGCCTATGGTCAATGAGGCATTTGGACCTCTATTTTTGGGTGGTTCTAGACTTGACTTAGGCTGCTCAAAAAATATTAAAACTAAGCGACAATTCAAAACAAATAGAACTATAATTAAATCCAATTAAAGGCTCACACTAGCCTCCGCAATTAGGCAAACAAATGCACGCGAACAAATTTTACATATTACGCAGTTTTCAGAGTTGAAGGGATTGCAGTTGTTAAACTCTATAGGCATGGTTTCTAGGTGATCGGATTCAGATGCGCAAGCCACTTTAGACCTAGGATTTCTAAATTACCAGTTGGTAAGTGCCAGATGTTGTTAAGTGGCTTATTACAGATTATCAGTGGACAAATCTATAGGCATGATTTCTAGGTGATTTATACAATAAGGAATAGTGAAACTCATTAGAAGTGCTCAACATTATTACGCTTCCTAATAATCGCGTGGATGAACAACGTTTGAAAAGCGAGTAGTGATGTCCTATAGGTATGATTTCTAAAGCTTGGCGATTGGAACTGTTTCCCATACAATTAGCTCCTATAGGCATGCTTTCTAGGTGGACGATGAGATTGCAATAGCGAATTAATTAGTTAAAACCCTATGGGCATGAAATCTATTGAATAGATTAAGGAGCAGTCATTAGATATTATTTCCTATAGGCACGATGTCTAGCAACACATAGTAGTAAACATAAGAATAGATAGAATACTCATGCATTGGCCACATACTAATTATGCGAGTGTGTGATTCCCTAATGACATGATTTCTAATAGTACACAAAGAGATTCACATATAACAGGTCTGATAGATCACACAAATTCTATAAACATGTTTTTTACCCTTGTTCATGCAAGTATTAGGAGATACCCATTTTCCAATTCCACTATCACCCCAATTGTTATTACAGAATTATTACAGGCCCAATAATAAATAAATTACAAAGTAGTACAAGCAATAACAGTAGGCCCAAGACAGGCCCAAAAAGATACCCAGCACTGATAAATCTTCAACTAAGCTCTTTCTCCACACAGATCTCAACATAGCCCAAAAACCATAGGGGAACTCGAACCAAACCCAACAGCCATAGTTTGATCATAGGATCCAGGAAACAATCATTTACACAAGTCAATTTGCACATTCAACAGGAAGAAAGAAGGGCAGAACTGAGTAGTGAGTAAAATGGCCAAAGAACCTCAGGCCCTAGTGTGTCAGAGTTCACAAGGGTCTCAAAATGGACCCCGAGCAGTGCTCACACTAGGGAGGTTAATAGAGAAAAGCTTTAGTGGCCTTGGCTTTAAGCCGGCCAAGAAGGAGAGGTTAGAGATGGCATAGATAACAAATGAGGGAGAGTGGACAATGGTTGAGGAGCAAGAATTGAGGGAATACACTTGTAACTTAAAGTAGACATAGCAAGGATGAGAACACAAAGCAACTAATCAACCAGGTCACGAAATTTAAACGTAGGTTCAGCAGGGAATTAGAAGCAAGTTCAACACTTAGTAAAAGAACACATAGACGACCACATATTGAAAGAGTTATGGGGAAAAATAAGTTTGCAATATTGAGAAAGATTATCATGCACAAGTGAATAATACCAATAGATTGAAACCTAAAAGGTCCAAATTATGCTAAGTATACATCCTAGTGTCATAAGACAGACATGTTAACTCTCATCAGGGAACAAGACAACACTCATACATGATAGGGGAACACACATTTAGCCAAGTCAAGTAATCACTGAAGGAACAAGGAATTAAGTGAGCCAAAGACATGTTGGGGAACATATTAGCATGGAAGCAAGGTCATAATTGATAGAAAAAATCTTAACACAGATTAGAACACATTACATATGCAAGATAATAATTCCAGAGGTTCAGAACAAAGTGAAAATAAACTCATGTCAAATGGAAAACGTAGGCATTCAAGTATTGACCAGTAGACTAATTAACTTGGGAAAATCTAAGATATGCGAGGGATTCATCTTAAACCAGTTCAAACATGGTAGGGAAAACAAATTGAGATAATTGTTCTATAATTTAAAACCATTATTAAAGGGGTATGAGATCAAGTGAGCATGCTGAGTGACATAATAGCAGAGAAACAAGTCATAGTTAACAGTGAAGGTCTTAACACAAGTTACTACAGATGTGAGGCATTCATTAAAGAGATTCAGGACAAAGCATGTAAGAATATTCATGAACATTCAGACACCAATACACTAGCTAAACGAGCTTAGGAAGGTTCAGATTATCCAAGTTAGACATAGACAATCTCAGAACTAGAATTATTAGGAGGAGTTAAATGCTAGAGAGATTTAAAACGAGTGTAAAGCTAACAGAGTTATGCATAAAAGTAACCCAGAAACACATTAAGCCATATATTTCAGAAGCGAGATCACATGCAAATCAGAGACACATAAAAAATGAAATTTCAAAAGATCAAGCGACTTACCAGTTAAACAGACAACAACAAAGAACAAAAATTCCACAAGAACCCAGAATCTCAATGCGTCAAAGTTCCCAAGAGATTCAAAAGAACTCCGGGAAATGCTCGCACCAAGGGAAAGTTCGAATAACAGAATCCTAGTAGCCTTGGCTTTCAGTCGGCGAAAATGATATACAGAATAAGAGAATGAGGGAAACAAATCTCCAATTATTTAGTGAAAGTATATCAATTCCTGTCTGCCTCAAAGGGGAAAGGGGATGGGTTTATATAGTAGAAAAATTGAACGAATAAACAAGGAAACAAAGAAAATAAAACCCCAAAATAAGGAAAGAAAGCATGCAAAATCGATTAAGATCAATTTAGGAGATAAAACAGGTAAACACTAGTTTAGACGAGGAACGAAAAAATGGCCAAAATCTCGCTGAATCGAAGACAAAGAGTCTGATAATTAATGTATCAAGTCAGAAACATGAAGATGATATAGAACCGGAATCAAACGAACCCAATGACTTAGTTTCAATAAATAATCAAGTAACCAGTACTTGTAGCGTTCAAAAGATGGTAAGTAACTCTGCTTATGCAAGAAAAGAAAGGAATCATGGATGGTTTCCATATAATGTCGAATTGGGACCGAGATTTGAGTGAGGACGACTAGGGTTTAGGTTTGAGAGGTGAGAGTGTGTGAGGATACAGAGGCGGTGGGGTGGGGATTTTTATCTCTAGGGTTTGGGGTATTGGGGATATAAGGAAAGGGTAGGTTAATTACGAGTCATTGATCATTTAAGATCAACGACCAAGATTGAACGGGGTAGCGGGGCGGGTTATTAAACGGGTCGCGATCGGGTATGGTGTTAAGGGGTCGTTTGGATTTGGGTTGGGGTAATTGGGCTAGGTATTTGAGTGTTTGGGCCATTCATTTGGTCCAAAATTGGTTTTACAATTGGGTTGTTGTTTAAATACCCAAACTTTATCAAACATAATTTATAGAAGTAATTAATATATAACAAAAAATATTATTTGTGCACTAAAAATGATTGAAAATAATAACTTAACATTATGAAAATATAAAAAGCTATTTTGGAACAAATAATGTAATTATACATGAATACATGCTATTATTGCAAAAAATATACAATTAGCCTAAAAAAGCAAATGCAATTATAGAAAATAAAGTAAAGTATTATAAAATATACATGTTGGTGTAAATAATAAGTTTGGATGATTAAATCATCACAAAATAATTTAAAGGATAATTATTAGATATTTATATGATAAAAATGTAGAAAGAAATTGATTTAGAGCTTTTAAAAATTATGGAAAAGTATAAAAAATGCTTGTATAGGCTTGTAAACTACATGATGATGCAAATATGCCATTTTAAAAGTATATATGCATTTTTAGGAAATATGAGTGGAAAATTGGGTATCAACACTATGTACGCGCGAGGTGACGAGAGCCCGTACGTAGTTATATTCATGTTATTATCCGGGTAGGCTTAGGTTCACATCATGCTATAGCTTTACTATTTGAGCAGTCTCTCGCCTATTAAATTCCTCTGTTTTACATTACTACTTGAGACTAGACTTGCTATTGTAGAGACTTCTCCAGTTCATGATTAGTCACCGAATAATTTAACTCCTCTTACGGCATGTTTCCATGGTATATATGTTTCATTGAAAGGTTTTTGTTAAATAAATTACAACTCACACATTTATTCGTGAGTGGGGTCAAGGACCTGTCAAAGCTTCTTACTCTTATGGGATCGGTCTGTTCGCCTTGGCAGGATTATGTATTTCACTCTTATGGGATCGGGTCGTTCGCCTCGGCGGGATTTATGTACCACACTCTCATGGGAGCGGGTCGTTCGCCTCGGTAGTTTAATAGATGTATCTATAGTTCGGGTCATTCGACCCTCGGCAGTGCACAATTTAATATTTATGTTGGATCGGGTCGTATGCCTCGACATTTCCTATATCATATCCTCATGGAATCGTGCGTAATATTTGGCAAGAAGCCAGTGTATCTTTGAGTTATGACAATTTATCTGATGAGATCCACTATATCTATCTATATATATGCTCCGGTTAAGGAGGTAATTTCTAATAGAGAGCTTGAGTTCCTCTTAAAGATGGGGATTTGTACCACGTGATTTATACTTGTTTACCTCATTTATTTACTCTGCCTCATAGCTACTTACTCTTTACAGTACCTGATGTTATTGGGCCATTAGTGTAACGATCCAATCGGTCATTTTGACTGTTAGAATCCTGTTCCCCTAAATAAAAATTTCTGTATGTGTTTTTAATGTTTTATAACTTATGGGGATGGTTGGTTCGGGATTTGGAAGTGTTTGGGTTGAAATCGGAACACTTGGTTCCTTAAGTTGGCTTCAAAAGGCCAAGTTTGACTTTGGTCAACATTTTGAGAAAATAGACTCGGATCAGTGTTTTGATAGTTTCAGTAGGTTCGTATCGTGATTTGGGACTTGGGCATATGCCCGAAATTAAATTCCGAGGTCCCTAGCCCGAGATATGAAATTTTGATGAAATAATTAAAAGGTTTAAGTTCAAATAGTGACCGGATATTGAATTATGTGCAAACGACCATGGAATAGATTTTTGATGATTCCAAAAGCTTTGTATGGTGATTTTAGACTTAGGAGCGTGATCGGAATTTTATTTGGAAGTTCGTAGTGAAATTAGGCTTAAAATGGCTAAAATAAGAATTTAAGTTTGAATGTTTGACCGGGGAGTTGAATTTTTGATACCGGAGTCAAAATACAGTTCCGAAAATTTGCATAGCTCCTTTATGTCATTTATAACTTTTGTGTAAGATTTGAGGTCAATCGGAGTTGATTTGATAGGTTTCGATATCGAATGTAGAAGTTGGAAATTTTAAGTTTCATTAAGCTTGAATTGGAGCATACTTCGTGGTTTTAGCGTCATTTTATGTGATTTGAGGTTTCAAATAAGTTCGTATGATGTTGTAGGACTTGTTGGTATATTTGTTTGAGGTCCCGAGAGCCTCGGGTGGATTCCGGGTGTATAATAGATCGAATTTGGAATTTGAAGGAGAGTTGAGGCAGCTGATATCTAGTGTGATCGCGGGTGCGAAAAATCCATCGTGGGTGCGAAGCCGCTTGTGCGAAAAATTCATCGCGGGTGCGAAAAATCCATCGCATGTGTAAAAATTCCATCGCGGGTGTGAAGCCGCAAGTGAGAAAAATTTTGCCGCGGGCGCGATGATGTCTGGGCAGTGAGTGCTTAAAGCGGGGATTTGAGTATATTTGCTCATTTCTTCATTCTTGGACGATCTTGGGAGCTTCTTGAGAGGAGCATTCACCTAGCAACTTAGAGATAAGTTAATTCACACCCATTGCAAGTTAAATACATGGTTTATATATGGATTTAGACATGAAAATTTGTAGAAATTTGGAGTTTTGAAGAAAAATCTAGAAATTGGTATTTTTGATTTTTCACCACGGAAATGGTTATGGAATTGGATGAAAATTATATATTTGAGTTCTTGATATTATGGGTAACGATTCCCTCCGAAAATTTCTGAAATCCGGGCGCGTGAATTTTAGGATTTTTACCATTTTGGATAGGGTAGTTTATTTAATCGATAAATTTCGAATCATTTAGGATATATTAATTATTTTGTATAATATTTGGATAGTTTCGGATTTTTCGGCGTCGATTCGAGAATTCAACGCGACGTGGTAATCGGAAAGTGGGCTTTGAGACGAGGTAAGTCTCTTGTCTAATCTTGTGAGGGGGAAATTACCCCATAGGGATTAAATTAAATAATTATTGCTAATTGCGGGTGCTACGTACGCACGATGTGACGAGAGTCCGTGCGTAGCTACTATTANTATTTGGATAGTTTCGGATTTTTCGGCGTCGATTCGAGAATTCAACGCGACGTGGTAATCGGAAAGTGGGCTTTGAGACGAGGTAAGTCTCTTGTCTAATCTTGTGAGGGGGAAATTACCCCATAGGGATTAAATTAAATAATTATTGCTAATTGCGGGTGCTACGTACGCACGATGTGACAAGAGTCCGTGCGTAGCTACTATTAGTGCTAAAGTCCAAGTAGTTTAGGACTCAAAGCATGAATTACGTGTGTAAATTGTATTCTTTATTAATTAAATTATTTGATGTGTATATTGTGAATTGTTATGAAAGGTAGTAAAAGATAAAATTTTCATATGCTTAATTTTTGTTTATATTAAATAAATTGTTAAAAGAAATTTTTCATCCTCTCGAATTTATCTTATAATAAACATACTCTCATTCCCGGAGGTACATAAGAAAAATGTCCCCCTTTCTTGTGGAGCGGCCTGAATGCCTCGGCAGGATAGATGCATCTATAAATCGTGTCGCACGTCCCTCAATAGTGTACACCACACTCTGGATCGGGCCGAACGACCTCGACAGAAATCGTGCTTAATAATAATAATTACACGATAACTTAATAGTTTATTTCATCTTGCGAAGCTAATTGATAAATTCGAGAATCCTTAGAATTTAATGAATTATTATTCCTGCTTGTTATTGAATTAATTATTATTCATGTAAATGAGATTAATTAATAAATTAGAAATTATTTGAATTGAAGGAATTTAATTAATATATTGAGAATTGTTGCATTTGAAGGAATTTGATTATTTCTGCTGGTTAAATAAATTATTGTAAATTCTGTGAATCATGTTGATTTAGATATTCTAGTTTTATTTCAATTATTATTATTGACCCATAGTGAGTGTCAAAGTCGGCTATCTCGTCTCTACCACTTCGAGATTAGGCTTGATACTTACTGGGTACACGTTATTTTCGTACTCATACTACACTTGCTGCATATTTTATTGTACAGGTACATATATGTATAGCGGCCTTGTGGGTGCAGAGGTGTGGTTAATAATTGTGGGTACATAGGTGAGATGCATTCTATATTACGATCCGCAGCTAACAGAGTCTCCTTCAGAGTTATTATATTTTCGTGTCTAATTTGTATTCTGGACAGATGCTGTATTTTATTTTTAATTCCCTAGTAAATGTTCATGCACTTATGACATCGGGTTTTGGGAATGGTTGTGAATTATTTAAAAATTTAGTCGCTAAAACTATTTATCACTTACTCTATGAGTTTTATCTTAACAATTTTATTGAAGAAATGTTTTATTTCAAAAATACTAAAATGGGTAATTAAGTTAATTGATTATGGTTGGCTTGCCTGATAATGGTGCCCGGCGCCATCATGACCTTTTTGGATTTTGGGTCGTGACAATATGGTATCAGAGCACTAGGTTCACTTAGGTCTCACGAGTCATGAGTCTTGCGGATCGGTACGGAGACGTCTGTGCTTATCTTCGAGAGGCTACATGGCTGATAGGAATACTTCCCTTTTTGATTCCTCATCGTGCGATTCGATTCCTTTTAGGCTTATGCCTACATTTCCTTTCTATTCAATCTTATGCGACATGATGCACTTTTTATAAATTGGGATCGAGGAAATTTTTAATGGTACTACATATGTGGTGGGGGATGCTTCTCCCTGTGTAATTAATTGCGCTATTGTCGTCGCCTTGTTAAAGGCCGCTCTATCGTTTCAGTTCAGTATCAATACTACCTAAGGTTTTGAGATTTGGCATTGATTGTTATGACGATTCATGCATTTTTATCGCATAATGTTTATGTAATTGTAGAATGCCCGTCTATGTGTCAGGGTAGTAAACAACTTGAAAGAAGGTTTTTCTCAGTACATGATTCAGAGGTTCCATGTATTAATTCCAGCGGAGAAAAGGTAATCGGACTATGAATGTTCAGGTTTGGGGTTGATGGAGTGACAAAGATTGATATTTTCGTGTTTGGTAGAATTCTCAATTTTGATGTGGTGTCATAGCCTTGTAAAATGCGTTAAGGTTCGTCGGTGTTATGGTTTTCTTCAACTCGCCTTCAAGACGGGGTGTTAGGAATTTGTATAGGGGAAGCAGTCGTTAGAGATCGCGGTGTGCAGTGATTCAGGATCGAAGTAGCGTTCCTAGTATTGATGTCTCGAGAAGGATCATCATAAGAAAGGTTTAAAGCTGGTAACGAGCTATTGGTTCAAGTGCTACAGAGACGGATTTTGAGTTAAGGCAACAACTGGGCAGCGAAGGATGAGGAAGGACATTTGGAAGGTGCCTTGCGGTGGTTAGGTTCCGAAAAGGCCAAGTGTAAGAAAACAAAAGCAGAGTAGTTGCTTAAAGGAGATGGTTTACCAAAGTGGGAGAGTGGCAAGGTAGCACATGGGTTACGTGGTAGGATGATTACACGTCTTGAGGAACATTTGGAGTGATTTGGGATGTAAAATGGATAGTGACTAGGTCTACGGACTTATGTTGTAAAATTAGCTGCTATATTGAGGAAGATTGGATACAACAAGAGGGAGTTGCTTGATATGAAGAAGGATACAATATGACTTTGAATTGGAATGTATTGTCGCACCTTTAGTTGACGTTCATGAGGAGTGAACGAACAAGTACAACTAGTGAATGAGCTAGGACTCAGGATGATCTACTGATTTCATAGTAATTGCACCCAGTGCAGCGACGTTGGAATATGTCGGTATGTAATTTCCACAAGTGGGTTATCTCCTGTGAGTGGGTTAATGGTCGTGTGGTGTTGACGAAGCTTCTGCAAAGAATTTTACTGGCTACCCGGCAAGAGATTTAATATGTAAATGTGGCTAGTTGCGTGTGCAGGATCATGTCAATGATGAAGAAAGAATCTCGGTGGATTCCAGAATTTTGTAATTTGTAGCTTCAAGCTAAGTGGGAGAGCCCCAGTGTCTATGATTGAATTGCGTAGTGTCAACCTGTGCGGTTTCTGGTTATCTGTGTATTGGTGGGTCATTACGACTAAGGAAAGAAAACATCGGTGGTAATTTGAGCAAAGGATTTGGGGAATGTATGCCATATTTGGCCCTATCAATTCATATTCAGGTTTGTGGGAAGACTCAGAGTTTATGCTTCGTGTAGATGTAATGCACAGGGAAAGTGAGATAGTCGGGTGTTTCCTTGAGAAAGTGTCCATGTGCTAGCAGGGTCTTGGAGTTGATCATTTATGGGAACAAGTCAGAGCAAGTGACTCTCAATAGCGGTCTTAATGGGTTCAAAAATTTAAAGTGCGGTGCCTAAGGATCTCGAGTCTGTAGTATGGTTGAGTATCGAGCTTTTGCAGCAGATTATGAAACAGGGCTTGGAGTACTCTACGTTATCTTCAGGTTGTGGTGTAACATTTGAGAAACGGAAGAAAATAACTTCGGATTCATAACAGAAGTATCAGAATGGGTGTATCAGTTGAAGATGTAAAAGTGCGCACAAGGAGGGGTATGAGATGATTTGTGGGTTTTGAAACAGCGTGGTCTCGTGAAATAAGGTCACTTGGGATGAGTGCATTCGTGAAGTAATGAATTGAGCTATTATTATTATTTCTAAGGCAAGTGGAGAATAAATTGAGAAAAGATAGGTCGGCTAACAATGGTTGAATTGGCATGATGGTGGCAATGATCAGTTCCTTCAGCGCGTTGCGTTATGCTTGTGATTTGTGGTGGTACGTACGAGGCTTGACGGCCGCCGTAATTGATTTTATTTGGAGGAATTCAAGTATTATGGCATGTTATGTGTAAAGGGATCCCGGAAGAGTTATGGTGGTTTTGACCACTACTTGAGGCTGGTATTTTCTACGGATATGGGAATTCAGTCACGTGTTGCAGTGGTTCTCTTGAAATGAGTTAAGAAGAAGGTTTCTATATGATGAAGTGTTTACCCTATTAGTGGTTCGGGAGTTATGATGTAATTCTTGTACTCCTGTGCATTGGCGTGGTTAAGTGCACTAAGTAGCATAGGATTCGAAAGTTAAGGTTTTACGATTTCGGTTCGGTGTTGACAAGGATGTCATGAGCTCGGATGAGCAGGAAAAGAATTTAGATGTTTAAAGTAAGATGGTATTGTTTTGGCATCATCTAAGGTCGATGTCAGGTGTAAGAGACCTTGCGTATTGATTTATGGATTCTTGATATGCTTTACAGCATTAGTGTAACCGGTAGCATGGATGTGCAGACTTGTTACCTGGTGCGGAAGGTCGTGGGAGCGTGTCTCACGTAAAGATTGTGTAAGAGTGACATGTAGTCACTTGATTGAGTGAATATTGAAACCAAGTATGAAGATTGTGGTAATATTGCTGATTCGAGAATTTATGCCTGGAGGGCGCTCGGTTCATTTGGTTGTGGACTATGGAAGTTTGTTCCGATTATGATGTCTATTCTTGTATGTTATGGGAAAAAGGGTTATTATGGATCCTTGAAAGGTTATTAGCCTAGTACGGTGCGATCGGAATCGTCTTGAGGTATGTGGATGGATTTAAATATGAATACGGGCTCTATATCAGGAAGAATGTGTTCATTTCAGCATAAAAGCTCCATATGGAGGAGTATTCGGACGTTGGATGTAGTTTCGTCGTCGGTTATTTCATGTAATACTATATTATGCCGTGTGAGTTATGAAATGGCTTGATAAAATTCTTATGTGTTGAGGTTCTGTGTAGCGATGGTGTTGTGTGAGCAGGATGGTTCTCGAGATTCAGATCACATATCGCACCTTAGTTGTGCTTGAGTTTTGTAACATATGGCGTTGTCGGTACTTCCAGGGATGGTATTATGCACTAAGCGTGGTTGTGTCTAACATTCAGATATTTTGTAGTAATGAGCATTCTAGCTCGGCAAGTATTTTCTTATAGATTCTTTTTGTGCGGATCGGGTGGCACGCCGCCACGGGTATCATGTGTGGATCGGGTTGCACGGCGCAACGGTATCAAATGTGGATCAGGTTGCACGCCGCAACAGTGTGATGTCAAGTACAGTCACCTATATTCTATTTTGTGTGTTTTGTGTCCCGTTTTCTGAGGAAGGTTCATGACACCTTTTCAGTTGTCTAATTAGTCACGTGGGTTGAGTAATCCTTTCCATAGTATGTTTTCCTTATATATCGGAATCGAGTCTGTAGCTTATTAGCTCATTGTGGCGTCATATGAGACTTTTTGTCATGTCTGAGGTGGCTTATTGCCTGAACAACTAATACTAAGTGAGACGAGGTTATTGGATCCGGGATCAGTACGATTGGATTATATAAAGTATAATAAAGAGCAAATACCATTATTTGGTCCATAATGAGGCAATGGTTCTTGTCAGAAGGAGAAACTCAATAATTTGTTGACTCGGCAGTTGGTTTTGAATTTCTACACATTTCTTCCATCGTGGAAGCAGTTCAAGAGTTGGAACAGGAATTATATGTATCATGAGGTATGTTGTGAACAACAAATTCGTGGAATTTCGGCTATTATTATCGGAGGATGATATTATGATCATGTGAATGGTGCGTTGCATGGTCTAAATTCAACCAAGGTATGAAACCATGTATTGGTGCATCGTGTAGTGATTGATACGGTGTTCGTAGGTTGGAAACAGGCATGGTGGAGAATTCTGGATGTTAGAATTGGGCTTTAAGGCTTAATCGCCTAAATAAAAGGGAGAATCTTCAGATTGGCTCGAGCTAATGTGCTCAATTGGGTGTGGTAGCATGGGTAGGTGCTCGAAGTGTTAAACTGTTATTTTGGACAACTCCGGAACAGTCCTTAGCACGTTCGAGGACGAACGTATATTTAAGTGGGAGAGAATGTAACGACCCAACCGGTCGTTTTGACTGTTAGAACCTCGTTCCCTTAAATAAAACTTCTCATATGTGTTTTTAATGATTTATGACTTATGGGGATGGTTGGTTCGGGATTTGGAAGTGTTTGGGTTGAAATCGGAACACTTGGTTCCTTAAGTTGGCTTCAAAAGGCCAAGTTTGACTTTGGTCAACATTTTGAGAAAACGGACTCGGATCAGTGTTTTGACAGTTTCGGAAGGTCTGTATCGTGATTTAGGACTTGGGCGTATGCCCGGAATCAAATTCTGAGGTCCCTAGCCCGAGATATGGAATTTTGATGAAACAATTAAAAAGTTTAAGTTCAAATTGTGACCGGATGTCGAATTATGTGCAACCGACCCTGGAATAGAATTGTAATGATTCCAACAGCTCTGTATGGTAATTTTGTACTTCGGATTGTGATCGGAATTTTATTTGGAAGTTCGTAGTGAAATTAGGCTTGAAATGGCTAAAACAAGAATTTAAGTTTGGAAGTTTAACCGGGGAGTTGACTTTTTGATACTGGAGTCGGAATACAGTTCCGAAAATTTTCATAGCTCCGTTATATCATTTATGACTTGTGTGCAAGATTTGAGGTCAATCGAAGTTGATTTGATAGGTTTCGACATCGAATGTAGAAGTTGGAAATTTTAAGTTTTATTAAGCTTGAATTGGAGCATAATTCGTGGTTTTATTGTCGTTTTATGTGATTTGACATTTCAAATAAGTTCGTATGATGGTGTAGGACTTGTTGGTATATTTGGTTGAGGTCCCGAGGGCCTCGGGTGGATTCCGGGTATTTAATGGATCGAATTTGGAATTTGAAGAAAAGTTGAGGCAGCTGATATCTGGTGTGATCGCAGATGCGAAGCCGCGGGTGCGAAAACTCCATCGCTGGTGCGAAGCCGCAGTTGCGGAAAATCCATCGCAGGTACGAAGCCGCAGGTGCGAAAATTCCATCGTGAGTACGAAGTCGCAGGTGCGAAAAATCTATCGCGGGTGCGAAGCCGCAGGTGCGAAAATATTTTGCCGCGGGCGAGATGATCGTTGGGCAGTGAGTGTTTAAAGCGGGGATTTGAGCATTTTTTCTCATTTCTTCATTCTTGGACGATCTTGGGAGCTTCTTGAGAGGAGCATTCACCTAGAAACTTGGAGGTAAGTTAATTCTCACCTATTGCAAGTTAAATACATGGTTTATATATGAATTTAGACATGAAAATTTATAGAAATTTGGAGTTTTGAAGAAAAACCTAGAAATTGGTATTTTTGATTTTTCACCACGGAAATGGTTATGGAATTGGATGGAAATTATATATTTGAGTTCTTGAGATTCTGGGTAACGATTCCCTCCAAAAATTTTCAAAATCCGGGCGCGTGGGCCCGAGGTGAATTTTAAGAATTTTACCATTTTGGATAGGGTAATTTATTTAATAGATAAATTTCAAATCATTTAGCATATATTAATTATTTTGTATAATATTTGGATAGTTTCGGATTTTTCGGCGTCGAATCGAGAATTTAACTCGACGTGGTAATCGGAAAGTGGACTTTTGAGACGAGGTAAGTCTCTTGTCTAATCTTGTGAGGGGAAAATTACCCCATAGGGTTTAAATTAAATAAATATTGCTAATTGTGGGGGGATACGTACGCATGAGGTGACGAGATTCCGTGCGTAGCTACTATTAATGCTAAAGTACGGGTAGTTTAGGACTCAAAACATGAATTACTTGTATAAATTGTATTCTTTATTAATTAAATTATTTGATGTGTATATTGTGAATTGTTATAAAAGTTAGTAAAAGATAAAATTTTCATATGCTTAATTTTTGTTTAGATTAAATAAATTATTAAAAGAAATTGTTCGTTCTCTCGAATTTATCTTATAATAAACATACTCTCATTCCCGGAGGTACATAAGAAAGATGTCCCCCTTTCTTGTGGAGCAGGCCGAACGCCGCGGCAGGATAGATGCATCTATGGATCGTGCCGCACGTCCCTCGGAAGTGTACACGACACTCTGGATCGGGCCGAACGACCTCGGCAGAAATCATGCTTAATAATAATAGTTACACGATACCTTAATAGTTTATTTCAGCTTGCAAAGCTAATTGATAAATTGGAGAATCCTTGAAATTTAATGAATTATTATTCCTGCTTGTTATTGAATTAATTATTATTCCTGTAAATGAGATTAATTGATAAATTAGAAATTATTTAAATTGAAGGAATTTAATTAATATATTGAGAATTGTTGCATTTGAAGGAATTTGATTATTTCTGCTGGTTAAATAAATTATTGTAAATTCTGTGAATCATGCTGATTTAGATATTCTAGTTTTATTTCAATTATTATTATTGACCCATAGTGAGTGTCAAAGTCGGCTATCTCGTCTCTACCACTTCGAGATTAGGCTTTATACTTACTGGGTACACGTTATTTTCGTACTCATACTGCACTTGCTGCACATTTCATTGTGCAGGTACATATATGTATAGTGGCCTTGTGGGCGCATAGGTGTGGTTATTAATTGTGGGGACATAGGTGAGCTGCATTCTATATTACGATCCGCAGCTAACACAGTCTCATTCAGAGTTATTATATTTTCCTATCTAATTTGTATCCTGGACACATGTTGTATTTTATTTTTAATTCTCTAGTAACTGCCCATGCACTTGTGACACCGAATTTTGGGAATGGTTGTGAATTATTTAGAAATTTAGTTTCTAAAAATATTTATCATTTACTCTATGAGTTTTATCTTTATAATTTCACTAAAAAAAAATTTATTTCAAAAATACTAAAATGGGCAATTGAGTTAATTGATTATGGTTGGCTTGCCTGACACTGGTGTCCGGCGCCATCACGGCCTTTTTGAATTTTGGGTCGTGACAATTAGTGGGTGTCTATGTCGACCCATCGTCACTACTCCTCTGGGTTAGGCTAGATACTTACTCATGCTACACTTGCTGCACATTTTTGTGCAGGTACATATGTGACTATTGGCCTTGTGAGAGCAGAGGCGTGTATGCATGTTGGACTTACGCGAGCTGCATTCCACATTACGATCCGCAGCTGGCAGAGTCTCCTTCAGAGTATTTATATTTCTCCTGTCCAAATTTGTATTCCGGACATATGCTGTATTTTATTTTACATTCCTAGCTGATGCTCATGCACTTATGACACCGGGTTTTGGGGTGATTATGAGTTGTTCTGTATTGAAATTGTTAAAAATATTATCATTTAATCTGTAAATTTCACATTTTACTATTTAATACAAGGAAAATATGATTTCAAAATATTAAAATGAGAACCAATTAAGTATTTATTGTTGGCTTTCCTGACAACGGTGTCCGGCGCCATCACGACCTTTAATGGATTTTGGGTTGTGACAATATGGTATCAAAGCACTAGGTTCACTTAAGTCTCACGAGTCATGAGCGAGTCTAGTAGAGTCTTGCGGATCGGTGCGGAGACGTATGTACTTATCTTCTATAGGCTACAGGGCTGTTAGGAGAACTTCCCTTTCTTGATTCCTCATCGTGCGATTTGATTCCTTTGAGGCTTATGCCTTCATTTCCTTCCTATTCAATCTTATGCGAAGTGAAGCGCTTGTTATAAATTGGGGATCGAGAAAATTTTAATGGTACTACAGATGTGGTGTAGGATGTTTCTCCCTGCATATTTGATTGGGCTATTGTCGTCGCCTTGCGGAAGGCCATTCTGTCATTTCAGCTCAGTATCAGTATTGCCTATGGTGTGAGATTTGGCGCTAATTGTTATGATGATTCATGTGTTGCTATCGCATAGTGTTAGTGTAATGGTAGTGTGCTTATCTATGGATCGTGGCAGTGAATGACTTGATAGAATGACTTCTCACTTCACGGCTTAGAGGTTTAGCATTTAGTTCCGGTAGAGGAAAGGCAATCGGACTACGAACGTTCAGGTTGGGTTGATGGAGTAACAAGATTGGGTATTTCGAGCGCGGTGAAATTTTCATCTGTGATGTGGTGTCGTCGTCCTGGATTGGATGCGCTAAGTTTGCTGGTGTTGTGGTCTTCTTTAATTTTCCTTCGGGGCAGGGTGTGGTGAAATGATGCTTGAGATGCGGTTAGCAGAGATAATGGAGTGTAGCAATTTCGGAATCGAATTGGTACTTCTAGTATTGATGGATCGAGAAATATGATATTCTAAGAGGTTTAGAGTTGGTGGTGACTCATGTGTTAGGATGTTACAGAGATGGATTCGGGTTTGGGGCAACAATTGGGCAGTGAAGGACGAGGAAGGACATGTGGGAAGTGTCTTGCAGTGGTTGAATTGTTAGGAGGTCAAGCGTGAAAAGTAAAAGTCGAGGAGTTGCTTAAGGAGATAGTTTGACCAAAGTGGGAGAGTGGCAGAGTAGCATATGGGTTCTGTGGTAGGATAGCCACAATCCTTAAGGGAAGCTTAGAGCAATTTGGGAATCGTCATGGGCAGTGACTAGGACCATGGATTTTATTTAGATGCAACATGACTTCAAGTTTGGAATACGTTGTTGGAGTTTTAGTTGATGTCAATGGGGAAGAAGGAACCTCGGCGGGTCCCAGGGTTATGTAATTGTAGCATCAAGCTAAGTAGGAGATCCCCATCGTCTATGATTGGATTGCGTAGTTGTCAACTTGTGCGGTTTCTGGTTATCGGTGTATTGGTGGGTTTTTACGACTAAGGAAAAGAAACATCAGTGGTAATTTGAGCAAAGGATTTGAGGAATGTGTGATGTAATTGGCCTTATCGATTCATGTTCAGGCTTTGGGAAGACTCGGGGTTTATGCTCTATATGGAGGTGATGTACAAGAAAGAGATCCAGCTGGGTGCTTCTTTGAGAGGATGTTCATGTACTAGTAGGGCCTTGGAGTTTGATTATAGTCGGGACCAAGACAGAGTGGGTGACTCTCAATAACGGTCCTAGTGGATTCAAAAGTTGAAGTGTGGTGCCTAAGGATTTCGAGTCCGTAGTATGGTTAAGTATCGAGTTTTTGCAGCAGATTATGAAAAAGGGGCTTGGAGTGTTCTATGTTATCTTCGGTCTGCGGTGTAGCATTGGAGGAACGGGAGAAAATAACTTCGGATTCATAGAGAGATTTTCAGAATGGGTGTACCAGTTGAAGATGCGAATATGCGCATAAGAAGGGTATGAGATGGTTCGTGGGTTTTGGAAACAACGTAGTCTCGTGAAATAAGGTCACTCAGGATGAGTGCGGATTGGGGTTCATGATGTTTTGAATGGAGCTATTATTATTTTCAAGGCAAGTCCCGAGTAAATTAGTAGAAGTGGCTCAGTTGGTAATGGTTAAATCAACACGGATATGGCAATGATTACTTTCTCCAGTGTGAAGTTATACATGTAGTTTGTGGTTGTACACTTGGGCTTGAGTGCCACCACAACTTGGTTGATTTGGGAGGTATTTGATTCACATGGCTTTGTTGTGTAAAGGGATTTCTGGAAGAGTTATGGAAATTTAGACCACGACATGAGGTTGTATTTTCTACGGTTTGGAAATTTAGTTGCGTGTTGCATTGGTTCTTCTGAAATGGGCAAAGTAAAAGGTATCTATATGATGAAGTGTTTATTCTATTAGTGGATCAGGGGGTTATTATGGAATCCTGGTACTCTTGCGTATTGGCATGTTAGGTGCAATGAGCGGCATGGGAAATTGGAAGTTGAGGATCAAGGTTGTGGTTCAGTGTTGACAAGAATGTCAAGAGCGCGGATGAGCAGGGAAGAATTCAGATGTTTAGAGTAAGTTGGTATTATCTTTAGCGTCACCTGAGATCGGTGTATGTGGAAGAGGCCTTGTGTATTGACTTGCAGATTTTTGACTCACTCTACAGAATTAGAACGGTTGGTGGTATGTATGTGCGGACCTTGCTACCTAAGCGGAATGGTCGTGGGAGCATGCCCCACGGGGATATTTGTATAAGTATGACATGTTAGTCACTTGATTGTTAAAGATTGAGACCAAATATGTTACATCCTGCATTTCCGTATGTTAAAGTTTCGTCGTAAGTTAATCGACGTAAAGTTCGGGAATGAGATTCGTGAAGGTGAGAGGTAAGAAAATTGAAGAAAAAGAATTTCGTCAAAGTTTGACATTTTGGGATAAAATACGAACCGAGCTAAAATACCCGGTATTTATGGACTAGTGCCATGCAAGGCACCACATGACCATAATAGTAAGGTGTACAAAGTGTGTTAAAAGTGAGTAGTATTTTAAGTAATTTGAGATAATTCTTAATTATATGGATAATTGGGTAATTAATAATTTTCGTGGGAGATTATCATTTAATTAAGATGATTGGTGGTTAATTATTGGATAAGGATAACCATCAATGTGGTAGCCCTTGTATTAACATATGGTGACTCTTAAAGTCACATAAAAGGTGGCATTTTAATAGGTATTTGAGTGGATAAAGTAGGCCTTACCAAGTGGGGCCCATACCACTATAAAAAGGGACTTTCCTAAGATTCATTCATTCATTTTCTAGGAATGAATTCATACGGATTAGTTATTACAACTTCAAAATTTCACACGATGTATTATACTGTATAATAGCAACGAGATTTGCAATTCTAAGAGAGCACGATACAATCTTTCTCAAGAACATCAAATGGATTTTTTTCCTACTCCGATCCGCCGTTACATGTTGTCGCAATTGACGTGTGTTGGAAGAATTGTCGAGAGAGTCGGCTCAGGTATGTTAAGGCTAAGCCCTTCCTTCATTTTGGCATGATCTCGTAATTACATGTGTTTGATAACGAGGCATAAAGAGAAGTTCATACTCTCGAATTTATATACATTATCCTAGTCTCATAAATTACAGTATTCTCCTTATCGGGAATTTATATTTAATTGAGTATTGTCTTCTTCCAGTCAAGAAAGAAGAGAGCCTATATATACAGTATTATAGTATTTTCATTACCATCGAGCTCTAATCGATGGGCAGGCCCCTATTGGGAAACCTTTGATCATATGGTAAGTTATATACCGAGCCTGATGTGGCCGAGCGCCTATGAGCGAGCCCAGTTGGCCAAGATACAGAGCCTAGTATGGCCGAGCGCCTATAAGCGAGCCTACTACGGCAGAGCAGATATATACATATTCCGAGACTTATAGGGTCGGAAAGCTATTTTACTTACTAAATTGAGAGAGTTGAGACAGTATCAGCAGATGAGCATATCTTCATATTATCTTTGACTCACAGTTACTTTCAGTTATTATATTATCAGTTCAGTTTCATCTTTCAGTATATTGCCTTACATACTCGGTACATTATTTCGTATTGACGTTCTTTTCTGGGGGCGCTGCATTTCATGCGTGTAGGTTCAGACAGACAGATGGGTAGACCTCCTCATTAGGTATTGCCCGAGTTCATCTTGATTGGTAAGCTCCATACCCTTCGGAGTTGTCGGGTCTAGAACTTTATGTACATATTTTGTATATATGATATGAGTAGGTCGGGGCCCTGTTCTAATCACAGTATATCCATCAGTAGAGGCTTGTATACATATCCTGTCAGTTAGTGCAGTATTTTGGGCTTGTAGGCCTTTTATGTATATTTTGTTGGTTTGTCAGTTGTAGTAGTTATGACGGCCTTGTCGGCCCAGCATTATATTGATGTTTAGTCAGCATTCACAATTGTCTTGCAATGTGGCCCATGGCCAAAGTATGACATTATATGTTCAGAATCCATTAGTCGCAAGTTGGTACATAAGAATAGGTGAGGCACCGGGTGCCGGTCTCCCCCCCCCCCAAGTTCGGGGCGGGACAAAATATGGAGGTCATGGTAATATCGCAAGTGTGAGAGTTTATGCCCGAGAGGAATTCTATTCCTTGGGTTGTGGACCATGTGAGTTCGTCTCGGATTTGACGGTTGTTCTTATGCGTCGTGAATAGATCATTTTGGGTCCTTGAGAGGCTATTTAGCCAAGCATGGTATGATCAGAATCTGTTTGAGGTCCGTGGATGGATCTAAATGTGAATGTGGGATCTATATCAGGCCGGATGTGTTCATTTCAACATAGCGTTGTTTTCGGAGGGGTCTTCGGGCCTTGGATGATATTTTTGTTGTCGACCCTTTCGTGTAGTCTCTATTGTGCCATATGGGTTATGATATGGTTTGATTATTCGCACTAGTATTGAGATCATGTATAGTTTGTGGTGTTATATGAGCAGGATGGCTCTCGAGATGCAGATCATGTATCGCACCTTAGTTGTGCTTGAGTTTTATAGCGTGTGACGCTACCCGTCTCCCCAGGATTTGTATTATGCACTTGACGTGCTTATCGTTGATATTCGGGCATTTTATGAGTATAAGCGTTATGGCTCGATGTGTGTTTTCTTTAGATTATTATGTGTGGATCGGGTGGCACACCGCCACGGGTATCATGGTTGGATCGAGTTACACGTCGTAACGGTATCATGTATGGATCGGGTTGATTGCCGTAACAGTGTGATATTGAGTATAGTTTCCCATATCTATTATTCTGTGTTTTGCTTCTCATTTCCCGAGGAAGGTTCATAACATCTTTTCGGTTATTTAAATTAGTTACGTGGGTTGAGAAGATCTTTCCATGGCCAAAGTATGATATTATATGTTCAGAATCCCTTAGTCGCAAGTTGGTACGCAAGGATAGGTGAGGCACCGGGTGCCGATCTCGCCCCCCAAGTTCGGGGCGTGACAGAATATGGAGGTCATGGTAATATCGCAAGTGCGAGAGTTTATGCCTGAGAGGAATTCTATTCCTTGGGTTGTGGCCCATGTGAGTTCGTCTCGGATTTAGCGGTTGTTCTTATGCATTGTGAATAGATCATTTTGGGTCCTTGAGAGGCTATTTAGCCAAACATGGTATGATCAGAATCGGTTTGAGGTCCGTGGACGGATCTAAATGTGAATGTGGGCTTTATATCAGGCCGGATGTGTTCATTTCAGCATAGCGTTGTTTTTGGAGGGGTCTTCGGTCCTTGGATGATATTTTTGTTATCAGCCCTTTTGTGTAGTCTCTATTGTGCCATATGGGTTATGAGGTGGTTTGATTATTCGCACTGGTATTGAGATCCCGTATAGTTTGTCGTGTTATATGAGTAGGATGGCTCTCGAGATGCAGATAATGTATCGCACCTTAGTTGTGCTTGAGTTTTATAGCGTGTGACGCTACCTGTATCCCCAGGATTTGTATTATGAACATGGCATGCTTATGGTTGATATTCGGGCATTTCGTGAGTATAAGTGTTACGGTTCGATGTGTGTTTTCTTTAGATTATTATGTGCGGATCGGGTGGCACGCCGCCACGGGTATCATGGTTGGATCGAGTTACATGCGTAACGTTATCATGTGTGGATCGGGTTATATGCCGCAACAGTGTGATATTGAGTATAGTTTCCCATATCTATTATTGTGTGTTTTGCTTCTCATTTCCTGAGGAAGGCTCATAATATCTTTTCAGTTATTTAAATTAGTTACGTGGGTTGAGTAGTTCTTTCCAGAGTTTGTTCCCTTACGTATCACATTCGAGTTTGTAGCTTGTTGGCACATTATGGCATCATATGAGACTTTTGGCACTGTCTGAGGTGGCTTATTGCCTGAGCAGCTTGTACTGGGTGAGATTAGATTATTGAACCTGGGATTAGTGCGATCAGGTTTATATGAAGCATACTAAAGAGTAAATATTGTTATTCAGCCCAGAATGCGGTGATGGTTCTTGTCGAGAGGATAGACTCCATAAATTGTGATTCGGCAGGTGGTTATGAGTTCTACATATCTTCTCTGTCGTGATAGTATTGTGAGAATTAAAGCAAGGCTTAATTGGTCATGAGGTACACTACGGGCTTCGGGTCAGTGGAAATTTAGTTGTTGTGCTTTGGAAAGATTGCCTTAGGCAAATGAGTTACGCGGTGCATGGTAAGAATTCAGTAAGGGTATACAATCATGTGTTGATAAATTATGTAGTGATGGATACGGTGTTCGTGTGTTGGAAACAGACCTGGTAGAGAATTTCAGATATTGGAATTCAGCTCTAAGGCTTATTTCCCTAAATAAAGGGGAGGATATTCAGAATTGCTCGAGCTAATGTGCTCAGCTGGATTGCGGTAGCACGGATAGGTGCATGAGTTGTTGAACAGTGATTTCGGACAACTCCAGAGCAGTTCTTAGCATGTTCGAGGACGAACGTATGTTTAAGTGGGAGAGAATGTAATGACCCGATCAATCATTTTGAGATTTAGCGCACCGTTTGGCAGTTTGAAGCCATGAGCAACTTCACTTCAGGTATTATGACTTGTACGCGTGGTCGAAATTTAATTTCGGGAAGTTCGGAGTTGATTTGGAAAGAAAATTCTAATTTCGGAAACCTTAAGTTGGAGAAATTGACTAAAGTGTGATTTTTGAGTAAACGACCTCGGAATTAGGATTTGAAGGTTCCAACAGATTCGTATGATGATTTTGGACTTGGGCATATGTCCGGATCGGGCATTGGATGACCTTGGAGCGTTTCAGCACCTATTATGGAAGTTGGCATTTTGGAAGAATTTCATAAATTTGAGTTGAAGTGTATTTCAATGTTATCAATGTCTGTTTGGGATTCCGAGCCTGAGAATAGCTCTGTATGGTAATTCTAGTATTGGGAGAGCGTCCGGATGTGGATTTGGAGGTCCGTAGATCATTTTGAGGTCATTTGGCGAACGTTGAAATTTGGATGATTTTTGAGGAGTTTGACCGGGAGTGGACTTTTTGATATCGGGATCGAATTCCGATTTCGGAAGTTGGAATAGGTCCGTAATGCCAATTATGACTTGTGTGCAAAATTTAAGGTCAATCAAACGTGATTTGATAGGTTTCGGCATAGAATATAGAAGTTTGAAGTTCTAAAGTTCATTAAGCTTGAATTGGGTGTGATTCATGGTTTTAGCATTGTTTGATGTGATTCGAAGGCTCGACTAGGTTCGTAATGTGTTTTGGGATGCGTTGGTATAATTGGTTAAGGTCCCGGGGGCCTCGGGTGGATTCCGGAAGGTTAACAGATTGATTTTTGGACTTAAGAATTTTTTAAGCTTAATGCTTCTGGTGTAATCGCACCTACGTGACTTTAGCCGCATGTGAGAGATTGTGGGTGCGGCGAATTGCTTGCAAAAGCGAGAATGGACTGGAGTTGGGGGAGCCGCAGAAGAGGACTGGAGAAGCGCACATGCGAGTGCTCAGGAGCGAGGCAGCTACCACTGGTGCGTGAATATGTGCAAATGCGCTAGAGCAGGTCGCACCTGCGATGCCCGCAGAAGCGAAAAGACTTCCGCAGGTGTGTGTTCTTGGCTGGGCAGTGAGGTCCGCAGGAGCGGAATTTGGACCGCACTTGCGGAGCCACAGAAGCGATCAAGTCACCAAGGTGCGAGAGGTCGTTGGGCGGTGTGCTCTTTTAAGAGCGGGATTTGGCCAATTTTCTTTCATTCTCTCTTGGTTTGGGTGATTCTTGGAGAGGTTCAAGTGGAGGTTTTTATCATCAAAGGCAAGGTAAGTTATCCCCATCTATTTGGAGTTAAATACATGGTTTAAATATGGATTCAAGCATGGAAATTGGTAGAAATTGTGGGATTTTTTATAGAAAACCTAGAATTCTATTTTTGAATTTTGACCACGAATTTGGAAATGGAATTAGAAATAAATTATATATTTGAGTTCGTGAGGTTTTTGGTTAATGGTTATCTTCGAAACTTTTCGGAATTCGGGCACGTGGGCCCGATGGTTGTTTTATCGATTTTTTGAGCGGAGTAGGAAATTATAATGAATTGATTAATTATGAATATAAGAGTATATTTTGATTGGGTTGAATCTTATTTGACTAGTTTTGGAGCGACGGGCATCGGTTTGAGGTGTTAGAGAGGCTTTGGAGCCGGTTATGGAATTTCGGAGCTAAGTAAGTCTCCTGTCTAACTCTGTGAGGGGGGAATGTTCCCTAGGTGTTGTATATTTATGTGTGCTACTTGTTGTGGGGGCTACGTACGCGGGTGACAAGAGCCCGTATGTAGCTACATTCATGTTATTGACCAGGTAGGCTTAGGTTCATATCATGCTATAGCTGTACTATTTGAGCAGTCCCTCGCCTATTAAATTTCTCTGTTTTACATTACTACTTGAGACTAGACTTGCTATTGTAGAGACTTCTCGAGTTCATGGTTAGTCACCGAATAATTTTACTCCTCTTACGGCATGTTTCCGTGGTATATATGTTTCATTGAAACGTTTTTGTTAAATAAATTACTACTCACACATCTATTCGTGAGTAGGGTCAAAGACCCGTCAAAGCTTCTTACTCTTATGGGATCGGGTCGTTTGCCTCGGCAGGAATATATATTTCACTTTTATGGGATCGGGTCGTTTGTCTCGACAGGATTTATGTACCACACTCTCATGGGAGCGGGTTGTTCGCCTCGGCAGTTTAATACATGTATCTATGGTTCGGGCCGTTCGACCCTCGGCAGTGCACAGTTTAAATATTTATATTAGATCAGGTTGTACGCCTTGGCATTTCCTATATCATATCCTTATGGAATCATGCGTAATATTTGGCAAGAAACCAGTGTATCTGTGAGTTTTCCCGATTGAGTTATGACAATCTATCTTATGAGATCCACTATATCTATATATCTATATATGCTCCGGTTAAGGTGGGAATTTCTAATAGAGAGCTTGAGTTCCTCGTAAAGAGGGGGAATTTGTACCACGTGATTTATACTTGTTTACCTCATTTATTTACTCTGCCTCATATTTACTTATCTCTTTACTATACCTGATGTTATTGGACCATTAGTGAGTGTCTATGTCGACCCCTCGTCACTATTCCTCCGGGGTTAGGCTAGATACTTACTGGGTACACGTTGATTACGTACTCATGCTATGTTTGCTACACATTTTTGTGTAGGTAGATATGTGACTAGTGGTCTTGTGAGGGCAGAGGCGTGTATGCATGCGGTGACTTACGCGAGCTATATTCCACATTACGATCCGCAGCCGAGAGAGTCTCCTTCAGAGTATTTATATTTCTCCTGTCCAAATTTGTATTCCGAACATATGTTGTATTTTATTTTACATTCCTAGTTGACACTCATGCACTTGTAACACCGGGTTTTGGGGTGATTATAAGTTGTTCTACATTGAAATTATTAAAAATATTATCATTTACTCTGTAAATTCCACCTTTTACTATTTAATACAAGGAAAATATGATTTCAAAATATTAAAACGAGAACCAAATTAAATATTTATTGTTAGCTTGCCTGACCGCGGTGTCCGGCGCCATCGCGACCTTTAATGGATTTTGGGTCGTGACAGTGCTCTTTGTGGGTTTTCACTAGCTGACCTCCCTCATTTCTCTTCTCACTATCACCTTATAGTGCCCTTTGCGGGTTTTCACTAACAAGACTCTCATTTTTATTTTCTCCACTCACCATTGCCCTACGGTGCCCGTGAGGTTTTTACCAATAAGACTCTCTTATTTTATTTTTCTCATTTGGTTGTATTAGATCCAAGTAACTGTATCCTCCAATTCTTGAACATTCTCGTTGATTAATCGGAATGCCTTGAAAAGGATTTGGGTAAAAAGGAATTGGATTGAATTACAACTTTGGAACTTTTCAAGCGAAACCATCGCCGAAACATTATAACATCTGCCCCAGTTTCTTTTTTTTTTTG
>AWOL01S0038313.1:0-10436 GCA_000715115.1 Nicotiana otophora
AAAAATGGCTTCAAAAGGTAATTGAAATCGGCTTACCTAGTATTAGAGACTAGGTGCCATCACGACGTCTGTGGTGGGATTTTAGGTCATGACAAAAAATAGGTTCTTTTTCATCTTCAAGTCATGGGCAAGTCCACCTTCTAGCTCCAGCACTGGCCATCTAGGCTGCACTCGTTTTTCGTGCCTGCATTGTTTTTTTAGTTTTTTATACCTGGTATTTACTAACTTGGCCTTTTTAGATCTTGGGATAAACTTTCTATGTATGTAAGCTGGTAATAAGAAACATGTCCTTGATTAAGAGAAGAAGAAAAAAAGAAAGAAGAAAAACTTGGAGTTGTCTAGATTTAGGTTGAAAAGCATCTTCAACGCTAAAACATTGTGCTTGTAAACTTCAAAATAGGGCCTTACTTTCCTAGATATCTCTAGGCATTGTCCATTTTGAGCCCAAAATGATGAAAAACATATCCCACAATTGAGCAGTAATTTTTCAATGTAGAAATAGGCAGTTTGTGTCCTCGGGTTGCTCTTCACATAGAGAGCATTTGCTCTCAATGAGCATTCCTCTTATTTGCAAATTAGACTGTGTGGGACATGTATTTTTCCTACTAACCAAGTGAAGATCTGAATTTTGTAAGATGTTGATCACTACTCGGAGCATTGCTAAACGTAACGTATTTGATTGCCTGTTGGGCTTGCTAAAAAGTGGAATAGAGGAGGAGATGGTCTACGTGTCTATAGCATACATTACTATTGGGAGCACACAGCGGGCAAAGGTATGTTGTCTGGATTTAAAAGGACATCTAAATATATTCAGCTCTTCATACATTTTCTGCATGTCTTCTAAGGTGCAAATTTTACAAATGTTGGGTGGTCAAATAGGGAGTTCTTTGCTTTTTATACCCTTAACCTATCCGTTACTTTTTGTTTCACACCTAATCCTTTTTTATTTTACGATGTACCCCATAATGCATTCATATATTTGCAAAGTTGTGAAAGAGTTTAGTTTTCAAGGTGCAAAATAGGAACTATTTTTTATCAATTATAAAATAAAGGTTTTAGAAAGAAAGAAGTTTCCCGGAGGAATGAAATTGAAATTTTAACCTTAAGCTGGAACTGTGGATGAATGTGTTAAAACTAAAATCACAAATCCTTGTAGTTGGTGTTGGAATTTCTGAACTTTGCGATACCAGTGACAAAGTAATGGATCACATATTTAATCAAAGTTAATTTATCTTTAAGCATTATAATACCAACTACTGTTGAGATGTTCCAAGGGATAATTGCAATAATATTTGAGATGTTTTCCTACCTTCTTCAAGATTTATAATACCAACTGCCCTCTCTCACTCTAGATCTATCTTTCTCTCTTCGAATCAAATGCAGCTAATCCGATGAAATCTCAAGAGGAAAGTTAAGCCTCTTTTTGAATTGGTTGTCCTTGAATTTGGCTATTCATTGTTTTAAAATTGCTTTAATTTTGGGGTTATACTTATCTGGCATGTGAGTAATTTGTTTCTTAGAATCTTCACTAACTGATTTTCTAATTCCTACTAAAGTTCATTGCCTGTTCGTGTCAGTGTTCTACAAGTTTTTATTTTTTAAGTGTCCATTTCCAGGTTTTGCTATTTTTTTGGTTATAAAGATTGATTATTTCTATGCTGAAAGATTTGTTTTTTTGTCAGAACTCTTTCTTTTTCTGCTCTAGTTTGGATTAGTCAAGGCATTGTCTAGTGAAACTCTTATTAGCCATAAAACTTTTCCATTTTTAGCCGCCGAGTGGATGTCAATGAGCTGATACAGTGAATGAATACTACTAATTAGCTTGAAGAAAGAACTAGTAGAGTTAAGCATGGGTTAAGAAACAATCATCGATGGATCAGAATTAACTCGCATCGTAATGGAAGAAGAGAAGAGGGATGGTATATGGTTGTGAGGGAAGATAACCATGGAAAGAGTTCTAATTGTTTCTTCTCTGTATAATTAGGTCTTTTTTAAAGTGTTCTAGTTGTAATATCCAAACTGCCCTTCCTGGTTGGACTGTTGGTCTCTGTTAGTAAATATAAGCAGTCATTTTGTTTACTTAATGGTTAAATGTGCTACCCCAAATTATCACAGGGAGAAAAGCTGCTATTCCTCCCGAAAAGAAATGAATTGATTAGGGGGTAATTCATAAAAAATAAAAGGATAAGGGTATGAGTAAAAAGCATTGCATACATTAGGGACACAAAATACAAAGAACTCTCAATTAGGTGAATATGAGAGTGAAATTGTTGGTCTAGTAGTTATTAAAAATGGAAAAAGAGTTGTGGAGATGTGTCCCCCCCCCCCCAAACAAACAAAAATCATTTTTACTTTTAGTGATCGACTTTTTAGTTGATGAAACCTTCTCTACATAGCCATTTATCTAAATAGTTGTCTGTAATGTTTGAACAGGCTGTATTTTATGTTGGATTAATAGAACCTCTACGCACACTGGCTACAACTAAAAAATGGGTATTGCTGCTGCTACAATTTCAATTTCTATTATCGGTACCAATGACATTGCTTACACCACCTCTTTTTCTTGGTAAATCATCTCTCTTGTATACTGATTATTTTACTAACTCTGATGTTTTTTTCCCTCGTGGTTTTGGCTTTAAAGACTTGGTGGATTGCTGCATAGATCCTCTGTGTGATTATCTTGGCTTCTCTGGTGGCACCATCAATCTAAAAGCAGTAGAAAGTATATTGAAGTTTGAAAAGCGAATTGAAGAGGAAGATGGTTATACTAAGCGAATCAAAGAGGCTAGGTGTTTGGAAAAGCTTGAATACCTGTCTAATACTGAAATTCGGTATGAGGTTGTTCCAATATTGGGTACATATTGACCGTCACTTGGACGTTATGCTGAGGTGACTTTGACATACGTTTCATTTTCATACTTTCCATCTTTATATTACTTAACTGTTTCTTGATATACTTTCCATTTTCATATGACATAGATTGCGTATAATGAAAGATTGGAGCTATGACGACGAAAAATGGGAGGACCCAATGTATTAGTGATGTCTTAAGGGATTAACCTGTTCTTGACATATTTTCCATCTTTATATGACAGAGATGGCGTAAAATGGAAAGGGATAACTTTTTGACAAATTTCTCCATTGTTGTATAATGCCTTCTTATAAATGAAAACTAGTCACGTCATGATAAACATGCTTACCAGCTGCAAGGGTACCATTGGAATTTAAATTTTTTGTTTTGTACTCTAAGGATTCGTATTGTTGCAGCATTCATGTGTGTACTTTGGCTTGAATGGACGAAAAACTCAATTTATTTGCATTTAATGCCTTTCGTCTTCCAGCCTTGGGGTCTGTTTTTGTGCTACTTTATCTTTGTATTGCTGTAGTTTCTCTTAGTTTTCCTTAGAAGAATTATCCCAAATAGCCACTCATCCAACCGCTCAAACTAAAAAATAGTCGGTGAAGGTATCCGCTGATCCCGTTTTGGTAAATCCCCCTGCGACACGTACTTCAATGCCACAGACATCAAATCATGCTTGCCCTGTGCTGTTATGATTAGTTAATTTGCTACTCGCTTTGCTTCAATTTATTTGACAATTTGAAATGGAATGGAGTAAGAAAAATATGAAGACTGGTAAAACTTGTGGCTCTAAACATGTCGTTTATGTGGTTATCATAGCTCTGGTGTACAAAGGCAGACTCAGGATTTCATCGCAATTGGGGAACCGCTATCTTTAACACATATATGTCAGCTAATAACGACAAAATTTGGCACGCTAACTCCTTGAAAAGTTCATGAATATGAGTCAGAGACCGAAAGGATGTTCCAAAATATAAAAAATTTAGTCAAGTAAGATCAAGATTAAAGGTCTATTAAGCAATCCATGTAGAGTCTCAGTCACTGTCGTTGAATCGATAGATGTTTGCTACTTTGCTGAAGTGATCTTTGAAAGCATAGGGGATTTTGGAGTTTTTTATTACTATTTTAGGAAATGTTTTTGTGAATTACTTATTTTTATACATGTCAAGAAAATGATAATGCTCATAAACTTAGATACAAGGATAAAGAAGATGATTAGCTTATTGCTAATGGAATATCTTATCCCTTCCCTTCTAAGTTCTATGTACTATTACTAAATTATTGTTCATTAACTTAGAAAAGATAAAGCAAAACAATTGAACACTAAATACAAGATACTACACTATGTTGAATTCTAATAGGTTATGTGCATAGGTTATGTGTCCTATTATGTTTGGATGATCTAACAAACTTAATAATAAGAACCAGATGGGGAACCTGTTACACATCCTCAAAGTGCTCCAGAACAACAAGTCGCAAGTCGGGCACAAGTTCCAACACTCAGAGTCAAAGAAACAACAAAGGGAACAGATGTACATCAGTTCTCTTGCTGACTACACCAGTCAACTCCCCAAAGCTGTAAAGTCACTGTAACTGTTCCTTTGCACACACGCAATAGTGCAAATAGTGCAACAGTTACTTTATGGGGAATACCTTGTACCGGATAATTGTTTGCATCATCCAAGTGACATCACTTGTATATTATTAACATGATGCAAGGGAAAACAAGTCACTTGAACACTTAGGAAAATGATCAAGCTTCTCTCTCAGTGTTCTCCCATCTGCAAGTGACTTCCAGCTTTCAAGAACGAAGAACAACTAAACAAGGACCAGTTTCCAGAACTGCATTACCATACGTCCTTCGTTGTGTTGTACCTTTGTTAGAGCAATCTACTTGCAATTCTTACTTAGCTTAGCTAGAAGCATTGTGTAGGAAATCTGTTGTAAAACCATAAACCTTATGTTTGTGTCTTGGATAGAGTTGGGCGAGTTGTGAGCTTTGTAATAGAGTTATTACAAAGATGCTTGTAATAGAGTTATTACAAGTGAGTGGGGTATTAAGAGTTTAATTCCTTGGTTACAAAAATTTGTAATCTGAAGTTTGCTCAGTAATGAAGTTGAAATCCTAGAAATGTAGGTCGTGGTTTTTAATCCCGTAAGCAGGGAGTTTTCCATGTAAAACTTTGACGTGTTATTTACGTATATTTATTTGTGTGTGTTGTATGGGAACTGATAGAGAACCAGGTTCTCAATACAGTTTGGTAGACTCCTAAGTTTCTATCAATAGGTATCAGAGTAGGTTCTTTCTATCAGGATAATACCAAGAAAGGATCCTCATGACTTCTCCACCAAACTTTGAAGAAGATCAATCTACCTATAGATCACCAAAGTTCAATGGACAATACTACGAATAGTGGAATACAAGGATGCATGATTTTATCATGGATGAAGATTTAGAGCTCTGGGATGTTATCTGTGATGGACCCTTCGTCCCTATTAATAGCATTGATGAACCAGCAGTGATAGCTGCTAAGACAAGGAAGGAGTACAATGATGCTGACCGCAAAGCTATATAGAAGAACTTTCGAGCAAAAAAGATCCTTGTCTGTAGTATTGCACCAGGCGAATAAAACATGATCTCTGCCTGTCAATCAACCAAGGAGATCAGGGAAGCTCTCTAAACAGCGCACGAAGGAACAACTCAAGTCAAGCAGTCGAAGATCGACATGCTCACCACTGAGTATGAATTCTTCAGGATGAAGGATGATGAGTCCATTCAGGATATGCACACTCGATTAAACCTCCATCATCAATTAGCTTCACTCTTTGGGAGAAATCATTTCATGGAACAAACTTGTCAGAAAAATACTTAGTGTACTACCCGGTTCCCGAGAAAGCAAGGTCAATGCTATCACAAAGGCAAGGGATCTACAAAAGTTGACCATTGATGAACTCATTGGAAATCTGAAGACGTATGAAATGAAGAAAAAGAAGGACCATGAAATAAGAGAACCCAAGAGGGATAAGAACCTGGTCCTCAAGGCTGACCAAAATGACTCAAGTGGCAAAGATGCTGACATGGCCTATCTACCAAAAAGATTCCAGAAAATGGTACGCAGAAAAGGAGGCATTCCAAAAAGGGGTCGCTCCAGTAGATCAAAAGGCTATGACTTGTGTCATAAATGTGGAAATCCAGGACATTTTATCAAAGGCTTTCCTTTGCACAAGCAAGATCATTACAAGCATTACACAGACAAAGCAGCCAAGAGGAATCCGGTTCCTGACAGAAGATTCAAGAGAAAAGATATTGATGACAATGTTATGAAACAAGCTTTTGCTGCATGGGGAGATTCCTCCAGTAAATCTGAAGGAGATGATGAACAAGGTGATACCTCAATGATGGCCGTTGAAAGCGAAGCAACAAGTCTATAAATCTTGTTGATATCAGTTAGTTGGAGTTTTGGAATTGCATTTTTTTCTAGTAGCAAACAGGTTGTTTCTTTGTTCTGTTATTGCATGTTGTACATCCTCCTTAAGTTTTCAGGACTTTAATTATCTTTAGATGCTCCTTAGGGGTCGTTTGGTATGATGGATAAACAAAATTTTGGGATAAAAATTTAGTATTGAGGAAGTGGAGGTTCTTTTTGGTCTGCCGATTGATGGACTACCTGTAGCTTACCTGCATGCTCTTAGATAATATACGGGATTGCATTACCTACAGATGTTGCAGCGACTCACCGGTTTGCAAAAAGCAGAGGAGACTGCATTGAATGGGGCTAGTCATTTGCTGTTGACGCCCGTCCGGCAGCATCTGGAGGCGGTGGATGCGAGCATTGCAGATGATTCAACGGCGGAGGAGACTGCATTGATTGGGGCCAGTCGTTTGTAGTTGACGCCCATCCGAAAACATCTGGAGGCGATGGATGCGGACATTGCGAATGATTCACCAGCGGAGGTTATCGTCCGGTACATGAGATTGTTGATGCTGCTAATGTTTGGTGGTGTATTGTTCCCGAATACTTCGAGAAACCTAGTACGCTTGAGATTTATTCATCATCTTGAGCGGCTAGCTGATTTACCTAGTTACAGTTGGGGTGCAGCTGTTCTGGGTTACCTGCATAGGCAGATGTTCCGGGCGAGCATGGGCACCCAGAGAGACATTGCCGGATTTTTGCCGCCGCTGCAGGTGAAAACATAGTCAATTCTTTTCATGATTATAACATACACAGTAAAATAATAACTTAAATTTTACGTCCACAATGAATATTAGGTTTGGGCATGGGAGCGGTCCTGCAGTTCCAGCCACCTCTACCACCCATTGCTCTGGATGCACCACCTCTACCGTCTCTCCCTTTAGCTAGGAGGTGGGTTGGTAGGCGAGGCTACGGACACGAGGTCGAAGCTTGACATCATCTCCCCTATACAAGGATTTGTTGGATTTGCTTGAAAGCACGTAGTTACATGTATACTTAAGTTTACTTGGCCTGGCTTTATATTTGTTGCATTAACTCACGATTCCTGTGTTTAATTAATAGTTCATATGAAGGCCATATAACGACGTGCTCATATATGGTTTGCCTCATTATTTATCCCACGACCGAGCAATGTGGAGCTCTTCTGTCCCACTGATATGTCTCGATATTGTCGAGCATCATGCCACCAAGCAAGTCCCTCGCCACTTTGGTCGACCGCAGCTTGTACCTATCCCGCCCGCTTGTCTTAGGACACATTACCAGTGGGATGATCGTTCCCTGGTTGACCAGACATATGTGGACTGGCTAGAGGCCCAGATTGAGGTTTGGGACCAGAGGTATGACCTGATTCCTCTACCCCCTGCACCTGAGTGTACGGATGGTGAGCATAAGTATATGGGCTGGTATCGCAGCATTACCCGACTTTATGTCAGGAATCCCGTTCATCGACGATAATGGAAAATGACAATTGTTTTTTTTCTTGGGGTGTATGTTAATTGTTGTACTGAAGTATTAATGCTAAATATCAATTAGATTTAACCCAATGGAAATTTTATTTCATACATTTTGTAAGCTGAACATTTACACACACTTATTACAACAAATTACTGCAATAAAACACTACGTGTATCCTTGATAATTGGTCACATTGGATGAACTTCCACTGGGAGATGAATTACCACCGCTACCCAAACCAGCTGAAGGACATTTACGACGGTAGTGTCCTATTTGCGAACATATGCCACATTTACGCGCATAAACGGTATCACCAACATTCATTTGGTTCCGTATACACGTTCGTTTTTGCACTTGTCGTTAACGTACACAATACTTGTTATACACCATTTTAAATGGTTTCAGCGGCCAATAATGCTCAGCACCCACTGGCTACAACTGTCCACTATAGGTGTTTAAGTATACATCAACATTATATTCTTTATTAGCGAACCTCGTTTCCACGAGACCTGTATGTTGAAAGCACTTCATGTCATGTGAGCACGGCATGTGATAGATGGACCATTTCCCGCAAGAGCATAACCTTCTAGCTTCATTGAAGGTGTGTGTATTATTCCCCCGGTTGTGATGGATAGCAGTGCGAACTTCAAAAATATTTCGCTCGTTGCAATAATGCAAAAATGCATGCCACTGTGCTTGCTTCCTATATTTCTCAAGTATTTTCATTGGTATTGGAATAAATTCAACACATCTTTCCATCAATGACGATGCACCTCTATATCTTTAAACAAACCTCTCCACCATCTACTTGAATGACATCCGTACCATGACAGTGACAGGCAATCCACGTGTAGACTTCAATAACCCGTTGAAAGACTTTGACACATTTGTAGTGAGAATTCCCCATCTTCTGCCACCATCCGCATGCAAAGTCCATTTGTCAAGCTCATGTCGCATCAACCAACTATAGGCTCCTTGATCTTCCTTCTTGATCAATTCCATTCGCCTCCTGAATTTACATTCTTGGTGATCTGTTGCAGCCATCCACATTACATCATGCAAGTCTTTGATCGGATAAGCCCTCTGGAAGTTGGCCTTCAGGTGCCTTACACAGTAATGATGATAGGCATACGGTCCTTCCATGCACACAAATTCTGTATAGAACTTAAAATACCACCATGCCGATAAGATATTAGACAAATACCTGAACGTTGTCTGACAACGTGCTCCTTCAAGTGGTTCAAAAATAATGTCCACGTCTTTTGGATTTCATTGGCAAAAATAGCAAATGCTTGGGGAAATATACTTCCATTAGCATCTACTGCAACGATGATCAACAAATTAATATCATACTCTCCATAGACATGAGTGACGTCTATGGATATTATCAGCCGATAATGCACAAAACCATCAATGGTTAGTTTAAATGCACAGAACACATGTATTCCCGGACTCCGCTCAAGCCTCCATTCAACAATAGTCCTTGGGTAAAAGTGTTGAAATGCGGCCATGTACCTGGGTGGATATGAAAATGACTTATCCTAGTTACCATAAACAATTTCAAATGCACGTTTGCGCCCGAGAAATGCCTTTCTTTTGGTAATGGTACATCCATATACTTGGTGGACACATGTTATACACTCTTTGATCTTGTACCTTATGGACGCTTCAATGTGTGGAATCAAGACAAGAGAAATCAAGTCAACAATCAAGTTAAAATAATTCCCACTGAATGTGTCCATTTCACAATTGTGGGTGCCAATGTATTTACCCACAATCCACATATTTGTTTTCAGCTTCCTCGCACGCAGGATCCAATTACAACCTTGAAACCATCTACGATAAATAACATTGTATATTTTCGGAGATGACTCATGACCACGATCTCACGACACTCTTTTATGTTGTACATTCGCACCGCCCTGCTTAGGCGCACTTTATCAACAAAAAGAATGCCCTTTGACAGCACCGCTGCTCTTGATTCATCCTACATTGTTGTCCGAATTTCGTCAAGATCCCTTGTGAGGGCATCCACATCCGGCATACTTGGTAAATGATCAAGGTAGGGAATATCCCTTGAATGAAATGGCACTTGGGACTCGTGCACTCTTGGTCTTACAGGAGGTGGAGCATGCTCCCTCGTCAAATCAAGTTCAGCATTCTCATCCTCATCATCATCACCCTCATTAGGGAAGGGTGTGTCATCTCCAGACTCATCAGCATTGTTGTCATAATCACTATTCTCTTCCTGACTCTGGGCATCTTCCACATCTCGATTAAATATGTCGTCTTCGAGCAATTGAGTAAGGACATGACCTTCACGTTGCTCGTTTTCACTACACAACCAATAAATAATGAGTTTCTCAAATTCATACAAACTTTACATATACACTTTATCACTTCACTCAAATCATAATGTGTTTATATACCATGATGCACAGTATCCTGTTGGTGATGACTCCCGGATGGACCACCATGATCCAACACACCAAAACTAGGCATATTCCAACTGTGCGCTGGTTCATAACTTGTAAAATTCATATTTGGCCGGTACCCCGTGTGGAATATATGAGTGTTAATACAAATTCAATACATAAAAATAAACATCGTAACACAAGGGAAAATTGAAGTTTACCACTCGGCTTGTG
>AWOL01S0038316.1:7519-18910 GCA_000715115.1 Nicotiana otophora
GGCATTGTCATATTGCTCTTTTGTACCCTTAGAGGCTCCGTAGATGTTTATGTGGGTCATGTATGTATGTTGGGGTGGTCGTTGGATCGAGTTGTATTTTGGAAACTCAACTATGGCATAATATATTTATATAATTGATCTCTCCCCTGTTTTACAAATGGTGATGTGAACCCTTTTTGGATTAGGAATGAGTCGGGTAGGAAAGGTTTAATAGGCTTGCTCGACCGGGTTCACTCGGTTTAGCGCCGGTCGCGCTCCCCGAGGTTGGGGCATGTCAAACTTGGTATCAGAGCCAAGTTTTAAAGTGTCTTAGGATGTTTCGGAGCCGTGTCTAGTAGAGACCTTCTTATCGGTGTGTTGTCGACCATATCTATAATTAGGGGGCTACTTGGACATTTAAGAATGAAACCCTTTATTATTGTTCTATATCGTGCGATGGAGCGGAACATGATGTTGTTTTCCCCTAACTCGTGCATTGTTCTAATTTTCAGTAAATGGCACCTAAGAAGAGAGCGAGAATCGGGCAAGAAGCCAATGCCACCCAGGAGTGGCTGTTGATCCCTTACTTGATAATGCGGGTGAGGATAATCCCCCTACTGTCACACTGCCTGATTCGTCTACTGCAGAATAGACTACCCAAGTTCCTACACCCACGGAGGGTGCCACAATCCCTCCCATCGATATACCTATTCCAGCTCCAGCCCCAGCTCTAGGTCCCGGTATTGCTGATGGGGATCCTAGGGGAGCTATTCAGATGCTGACTCAGTTAGTATCTTCTCAGGACCAGAGGTCAAATGTTGCACCCACCTTATTTAGCTCGCAAGAGGATTATTCTGGTTCCAGGGTAAACGGGTTCCTTCAGTTAGACCCTCCAGTTTTCACAGGTACTGATCCCGGGGCAGACCCTCAGGATTTCATTTATGAGATGCATAAGACTCTCCGAGTTGTGCGTGATACTGATATGGAGGGAGTAGAGTTGGCCTCCTATCGGTTGAAAAGGGTGGCATATTCCTGGTTTGAGATGTGGGAGGATTCCCATGAGGAGGGTATCCCTCCGGCGAGATGGAGTGAGTTCGCGGATGCCTTCATAGACCATTTCTTTCCTGCCGAGACTAAGGAAGACCGTGCTGTGGAGTTTGAGACCCTTAAACATGGTACTCGACATGTGTGGGAGTATCACATGGAGTTCGTGCACCTGTCGAAGTATGCTGTTCATATGATGCCGACTATGGAGGCAAGAGTGCGTCGATTTGTGCAGGGCCTTAACCCTTTGGTTATTAATGAGGTTGCCATAGCTGCTCTAAATTCTGACATGAACTATGGAAAGATGTTGGCATTTGCCCAAGCTACAGAGGCTCGCAACATTAAAGCTCAGGCTGGAACGAGAAGGTAGTAGTAGGGCCCGATCAGCAGGCAACCTTAGGGATTTGTTCGGAGGTGGGAGATCAGCTTTTCGGGGAGGATCATCAAGGCCATCCCAGTCTTATTCTCAGTCTTCAGCTAGTGCCTCACCATCAGGGCACGGTCAGCAACAGGGGAGTCACTTTAGGCCTGGTTAGGGCAGCAGGGGGTCCCACCATCAGGGCCGATCAGGAAGGAGATTCCAGCAGTAGCAGAGGGCCCCATGCCCTAAGTATGGGAGGATATATTCGGGAGTCTGCTACCTGGACATGCCAGTATGTTACGGATGCGGAATGAGAGGCCATATTTAGAGGGAGTGTCGTGCATCTTGTCAGGGTGCAGGCAGGGGCACAACTCAGTCATCTAGTCCTACAGTTGCTACATCTTCCGCACCCCCTCTAGCTCGAGACTCTCCAGCACCCCCTCTAGCTCGAGGCTCTCCAGCACCCACAGGGCGTGGTGCAACTAGGGGTGGTGCACAGAGTTCGGGAGGACCCAACGGATTCTATGCTATGAGTGGTCGACAGAGTGCAGAGGCTTCCCTAGATATCGTCACGGGTATATTGATTGTTCACTCTCATGATGTGTATACCCTTATAGCCGGGGCCTTGTTGCCGGCATTGTCATGTTGCTCTTTTGTACCCTTAGAGGCTCCGTAGATGTTTATGTGGGTCATGTATGTATGTTGGGGTGGTCGTTACATCTAGTTCTATTTTGGAAACTCAACTATGGCATAATATATTTATATAACTGATCTCTCCCCTATTTTACAAATGGTGATGCGATCCCTTTTTGGATTAGGAATGAGTCGGGTAGGAAAGGTTTAATAGGCTTTCTCGACTGGGTTCACTCGGTTGAGCGCCGGTCGCGCTCCCCGAGGTTGGGGCATGTCAAACGTGGTATTAGAGCCAGGTTTTAAAGTGTCCTAGGATGTGTCGGAGCCGTGTCTAGTAGAGCCCTTCTTATCGGTGTGTTGTCGACCATATCTATAATTAGGGGGCTACTTGGACATTTAAGAATGAAACCCTTCATTGTTGTTCTATATCATGCGATGGAGCGGAACATGATGTTGTTTTCCCCTAATTCGTGTATTGTTCTAACTTTCAGTAAATGGCACCTAAGAAGAGAGCGAGGGCAAGAAGCCAATGAGACCCAGGAGTGGCTGTTGATCCCTTACTTGATAATGCGGGTGAGGATAATCCCCCTACTATCACACTGCCTGATTCGTCTACTGCAGAACAGACTACCCCAGTTCCGACACCCATGGAGGGTGCCATAATCCCTCACATCGATATACCTATTCCAGCTCCATCCCCAGCTCCAGGTCCCGGTATTGCTGATGGGGATCTTAGGGGAGCTATTCAGATGCTGACTCAGTTAGTAGCTTCTTAGGACCAGAGGTCCAATGTTGCACCCACCTTATTTAGCTTGCAAGAGGACTATTCTGGTTCCAGGATAAACGGGTTCCTTCAGTTAGACCCTCCAGTTTTCACAGGTACTGATCCCGGGGCAGACCCTTAGGATTTCATTTATGAGATGCATAAGACTCTCCGAGTTGTGCATGATACTGATATGGAGGGAGTAGAGTTGGCCTCCTATCGTTTGAAAGGGGTGGCATATTCCTGGTTTGAGATGTGAGAGGATTCCCATGAGGAGGGATCCCTCCGGCGAGATGGAGTGAGTTCGCGGATGCCTTCATAGACCATTTCTTTCCTGCCGAGACTAAGGAAGACCGTGCTGTGGAGTTTGAGACCCTTAAACATGGTACTCGACATGTGTGGGAGTATCACATGGAGTTCGTGCACCTGTCGAAGTATGCTGTTCATATGATGCCGACTATGGAGGCAAGAGTGCGTCGATTTGTGCAGGGCCTTAACCCTTTGGTTATTAATGAGGTTGCCATAGCTGCTCTAAATTCTGACATGAACTATGGAAAGATGGTGGCATTTTCCCAAGCTACAGAGGCTCGCAAAATTAAAGCTCAGGATGGAACGAGAAGGTAGTAGTAGGGCCCGATCAGCAGGCAACCTTAGGGATTCGTTCGGAGGTAGGAGATCAGCTTTTCGGGGAGTATCATCAAGGCCATCCCAGTCTTATGCTCAGTCTTCAGCTAGTGCCTCACCATCAGGGCACGGTCAGCAACATGGGAGTCATTTTAGGCCTGGTTAGGGTAGCAGGGGGTCCCACCATCAGGGCCGATCAGGAAGGAGATTCCAGCAGTAGGAGAGGGCCCCATGCCCTAAGTATGGGAGGATATATTCGGGAGTCTGCTACCTGGACATGCCAGTATGTTACGGATGCGAAATGAGAGGCCATATTTAGAGGGAGTGTCGTGCATCTCGTCAGGGTGCAGGCAGGGGCACAACTCAGTCATCTAGTCTTACAGTTGCTACATTTTCAGCACCCCCTCCAGCTCGAGGCTCTCCAGCACCCCCTCTAGCTCGAGGCTCTCCAGCACCCACAGGGCGTGGTGTAACTAGGGGTGGTGCACAGAGTTCGGGAGGACCCAACGGATTCTATGCTATGAGTGGTCGACAGAGTGCAGAGGCTTCCCTAGATATCGTCACGGGTGTATTGACTGTTCAATCTCATGATGTGTATGCCCTTATAGCCGGGGCCTTGTTGCCGGCATTGTCATGTTGCTCTTGTGTACCCTTAGAGGCTCCGTAGATGTTTATGTGGGTCATGTATGTATGTTGGGGTGGTCGTTACATCGAGTTGTATTTTGGAAAATCAACTATGGCATAATATATTTATATAACTAATCTCTCCCCTATTTTACAAATGGTGATGCGATCCCTTTTTGGATTAGGAATGAGTCGGGTAGGAAAGGTTTAATAGGCTTGCTCGATTGGGTTCACTCGGTTGAGCGCCGGTCGCGCTCCCCGAGGTTGGGGCATGTCAAACGTGGTATTAGAGCCAGGTTTTAAAGTGTCCTAGGATGTGTCGGAGCCGTGTCTAGTAGAGCCCTTCTTATCGGTGTGTTGTCGACCATATCTATAATTAGGGGGCTACTTGGACATTTAAGAATGAAACCCTTCATTGTTGTTCTATATCATGCGATGGAGCGGAACATGATGTTGTTTTCCCCTAATTCGTGCATTGTTCTAACTTTCAGTAAATGGCACCTAAGAAGAGAGCGAGGGCAAGAAGCCAATGTGACCCAGGAGTGGCTGTTGATCCCTTACTTGATAATGCGGGTGAGGATAATCCCCCTACTATCACACTGCCTGATTCGTCTACTGCAGAACAGACTACCCCAGTTCCGACACCCACGGAGGGTGCCATAATCCCTCCCATCGATATACCTATTCCAGCTCCATCCCCAGCTCCAGGTCCTGGTATTGCTGATGGGGATCTTAGGGGAGCTATTCAGATGCTGACTCAGTTAGTAGCTTCTTAGGACCAGAGGTCAAATGTTGCACCCACCTTATTTAGCTCACAAGAGGACTATTCTGGTTCCAGGGTAAACGGGTTCCTTCAGTTAGACCCTCCAGTTTTCACAGGTACTGATTCCGGGGCAGACCCTCAGGATTTCATTTATGAGATGCATAAGACTCTCCGAGTTGTGCGTGATACTGATATGGAGGGAGTAGAGTTGGCCTCCTATCGTTTGAAAGGGGTGGCATATTCCTGGTTTGAGATGTGGGAGGATTCCCATGAGGAGGGGATCCCTCCGGCGAGATGGAGTGAGTTCGCGGATGCCTTCATAGACCATTTCTTTCCTGCCGAGACTAAGGAAGACCGTGCTGTGGAGTTTGAGACCCTTAAACATGGTACTCGACATGTGTGGGAGTATCACATGGAGTTCGTGCACCTGTCGAAGTATGCTGTTCATATGATGCCGACTATGGAGGCAAGAGTGCGTCGATTTGTGCAGGGCCTTAACCCTTTGGTTATTAATGAGGTTGCCATAGCTGCTCTAAATTCTGACATGAACTATGGAAAGATGGTGGCATTTTCCCAAGCTACAGAGGCTCGCAAAATTAAAGCTCAGGCTGGAACGAGAAGGTAGTAGTAGGGCCCGATCAGCAGGCAACCTTAGGGATTCGTTCGGAGGTAGGAGATCAGCTTTTCGGGGAGTATCATCAAGGCCATCCCAGTCTTATGCTCAGTCTTCAGCTAGTGCCTCACCATCAGGGCACGATCAGCAACATGGGAGTCACTTTAGGCCTGGTTAGGGTAGCAGGGGGTCCCACCATCAGGGCCGATCAGGAAGGAGATTCCAGCAGTAGGAGAGGGCCCCGTGCCCTAAGTATGGGAGGATATATTCGGGAGTCTGCTACCTGGACATGCCAGTATGTTACGGATGCGAAATGAGAGGCCATATTTAGAGGGAGTGTCGTGCATCTCATCAGGGTGCAGGCAGGGGCACAACTCAGTCATCTAGTCTTACAGTTGCTACATTTTCAGCACCCCCTCCAGCTCGAGGCTCTCCAGCACCCCCTCTAGCTCGAGGCTCTCCAGCACCCCCTCTAGCTCGAGGCTCTCCAGCACCCACAGGGCGTGGTGCAACTAGGGGTGGTGCACAGAGTTCGGGAGGACCCAACGGATTCTATGCTATGAGTGGTCGACAGAGTGCAGAGGCTTCCCTAGATATCGTCACGGGTGTATTGACTGTTCAATCTCATGATGTGTATGCCCTTATAGCCGGGGCCTTGTTGCCGGCATTGTCATGTTGCTCTTGTGTACCCTTAGAGGCTCCGTAGATGTTTATGTGGGTCATGTATGTATGTTGGGGTGGTCGTTACATCGAGTTGTATTTTGGAAAATCAACTATGGCATAATATATTTATATAACTAATCTCTCCCCTATTTTACAAATGGTGATGCGATCCCTTTTTGGATTAGGAATGAGTCGGGTAGGAAAGGTTTAATAGGCTTGATCGATTGGGTTCACTCGGTTGAGCGCCGGTCGCGCTCCCCGAGGTTGGGGCATGTCAAACGTGGTATTAGAGCCAGGTTTTAAAGTGTCCTAGGATGTGTCAGAGCCGTGTCTAGTAGAGCCCTTCTTATCGGTGTGTTGTCGACCATATCTATAATTAGGGGGCTACTTGGACATTTAAGAATGAAACCCTTCATTGTTGTTCTATATCATGTGATGGAGCGGAACACGATGTTGTTTTCCCCTAATTCGTGCATTGTTCTAACTTTCAGTAAATGGCACCTAAGAAGAGAGCGAGGGCAAGAAGCCAATGTGACCCAGGAGTGGCTGTTGATCCCTTACTTGATAATGCGGGTGAGGATAATCCCCCTACTATCACACTGCCTGATTCGTCTACTGCAGAACAGACTACCCCAGTTCCGACACCCACGGAGGGTGCCATAATCCCTCCCATCGATATACCTATTCCAGCTCCATCCCCAGCTCCAGGTCCTGGTATTGCTGATGGGGATCTTAGGGGAGCTATTCAGATGCTGACTCAGTTAGTAGCTTCTTAGGACCAGAGGTCAAATGTTGCACCCACCTTATTTAGCTCACAAGAGGACTATTCTGGTTCCAGGGTAAACGGGTTCCTTCAGTTAGACCCTCCAGTTTTCACAGGTACTGATTCCGGGGCAGACCCTCAGGATTTCATTTATGAGATGCATAAGACTCTCCGAGCTGTGCGTGATACTGATATGGAGGGAGTAGAGTTGGCCTCCTATCGTTTTAAAGGGGTGGCATATTCCTGGTTTGAGATGTGGGAGGATTCCCATGAGGAGGGGATCCCTCCGGCGAGATGGAGTGAGTTCGTGGATGCCTTCATAGACCATTTCTTTCCTGCCGAGACTAAGGAAGACCGTGCTGCGGAGTTTTAGACCCTTAAACATGGTACTCGACATGTGTGGGAGTATCACATGGAGTTCGTGCACCTGTCGAAGTATGCTGTTCATATGATGCCGACTATGGAGGCAAGAGTGCGTCGATTTGTGCAGGGCCTTAACCCTTTGGTTATTAATGAGGTTGCCATAGCTGCTCTAAATTCTGACATGAACTATGAAAATATGGTGGCATTTTCCCAAGCTACAGAGGCTCGCAAAATTAAAGCTCAGGATGGAACGAGAAGGTAGTAGCAGGGCCCGATCAACAGGCAACCTTAGGGATTCGTTCGGAGGTGGGAGATCAGCTTTTCGGGGAGGATCATCAAGGCCATCCCAGTCTTATGCTCAGTCTTCAGCTAGTGCCTCACCATCAGGGCACGGTCAGCAACAGGGGAGTCACTTTAGGCCTGGTTAGGGCAGCAGGGGGTCCCACCATCAGGGCTGATCAGGAAGGAGATTCCAGCAGTAGCAGAGGGCCCCATGCCCTAAGTGTGGGAGGATACATTCGGGAGTTTGCTACCTGGACATGCCCGTATGTTACGGATACGGAATGAGAGGCCATATTTAGAGGGAGTGTCGTGCATCCCATCAGGGTGCAGGCAGGGGCACAACTCAGTCATCCAGTCCTACAGTTGCTACATCTTCAGCACCCCCTCCAGCTCGAGGCTCTCCAGCACCCCCTCCAGCTCGAGGCTCTCCAGCACCCACAGGGCGTGGTGCAACTAGGGGTGGTGCACAGAGTGTAGAGGCTTCCCCAGATATCGTCACGGGTATATTGACTGTTCAATCTCATGATGTGTATGCCCTTATTAATCCCGGATCTTCTTTGTCCTATGTTACTCCTTATGTTGCTACGAGCTCCGGGATAGAACAGGAGCAGCTTCATGAGCCGTTCTCTGTATCTACCCTAGTTGGCGAGTCTATTACGGCCGCGCGGGTTTATAGAGATTGCGTTGTCACAGTGCATGGTCGGGATACCATGGCTGATCTCATTGAGATGGGGATAATTGATTTTGATGTAATAATGGGAATAGACTGGCTCTATTCATGTTTTTCCAAACTCCACTGTTGGACCAGAATTATGAGGCTTAAGTTTCCTAACGAGCCAACTGTTGAGTGGGAGGGGAATAATATTATTCCAAAAGGTAGGTTTATTTCTTACCTTAAGGCTCTAAAGATGATCAGGAAGGGGTATATTTATCATTTGATATGAGTTACGGACACCACTGCTGAGGTGCCTACCCTTGAATCTGTACCAATTGTGAATGAATTCCCCGATGTCTTTTTGGATGAGCTCCCTGGAATTCCTCCAGACAGAGAGATTGATTTTGGGATTGATGTGATTCCAGGAACACAGCCTATATTCATTCCACCTTATAAAATGGCGCCAGCAGAATTAAAAGAGCTAAAGGAACAACTAAAGGATTTGCTAGAGAAAGGTTTCATCCGACCGAGTGTGTCACCTTGGGGCGCACCGGTTCTCTTTGTCAGAAAGAAAGATGGATCGCTGCGGATGTGTATTGATTACCGGCAGCTCAACAAAGTCACAATCAAAAAACAAATACCCATTGCCTAGAATAGATGATTTGTTTGACCAATTACAAGGTGCTAGGTTCTTCTCCATAATTGATTTGCGGTCCGGGTACCATCAATTGAAGGTAAGGGAGCAGGATATTCCGAAAATTGCTATCAAAACTTGGTATGGGCACTTTGAATTTTTGGTAATGTCTTTCGGGCTAACAAATTCCCCGATAACTTTCACGGATCTTATGAATCAGGTCTTCAAGCCGTTTCTTGACCCCTTTGTGATAGTATTCATTGACGACATCCTTGTATATTCACGAAGTCGAGAGGATCACACCGACCACCTCTAGGCAGTTCTGCAGACTCTTCATCACCACCACTTGTATGCAAAGTTCTCGAAATGTGAATTTTGGCTTGAATCTGTTACATTCCTGGGTCATGTCGTCTCCGGAGAAAGAGTTAAGGTTGATCCTCAAAAGATTACGGCGGTGAAGGATTGTCCTAGACCTACTACTCTATCAGAGATTCGCAACTTCTTGGGTTTGGCCAGGTATTATAGGAGGTTCGTGGAGGGATTCTCCACACTTGCCTCACCACTGACTAAATTGACACAGAAGGCGTTTAAGTTCTAGTAGTCCGATGCTTGTGAAAGGAGCTTTCAGGAATTGAAATTAAGATTGACTTCGGCGCCGGTATTGACCCTACTAGAAGGTACCAAGGGGTTTATGGTGTATTGCAATGCTTCAAGGATCGGTCTTGGGTGTGTAGTAATGCAACATGGTAAGGTTATAGAATATGCTTCAAGGCAACTTAAGAATCATGAAAAGAATTATCCAACTTATGACTTAGAACTTGCGGTAGTGGTTTTTGCATTAAAAATTTGGCGTCATCATTTCTATGGAGTCCATGTAGATGTATTCACGGACCAAAAGAGTCTTCAATACATTTTCAAGCAGAAGAAATTGAATTTAAGGCAGAGAAGGTGGCTTGAGTTGCTGAAAGATTATGACATCGACATTTTATATCATCCGGGGAAAGCTAATGTGGTGGCGGATGCTCTTCGTCAGAAATCTATGGGTAGTTTGGCTCACTTGGAGGCATGTCAAAGGCCCTTGGCACGGGAGGTTCACCAGTTGGCCAGTTTGGGAGTTCGTCTTGCGGACTCCAATGAAGGGGAAGTGATTGTGCGAAATAGGGCGGAATCATCGTTTGTGGCGGAAGTCAAGGAGAAACAATACAATGATCCAGTGTTGGTGCAACTGAAGGAATGGATTCATAAACATAAGACTACGACTTTTTCTCTTGGCATGGATGATGGTACATTACGGCAACAAGGACGACTATGTGTTCCAAACGTAGATGGTCTTCGGGAAAGAATCATGGCAGAAGCTCATACTTCTAGATATTCCGTGCACCCATGCTCTACAAAAATGTATCATGATCTCAAGGAGGTTTACTGGTGGAATGACATGAAGAGGGGTGTGGCGGACTTTGTGGCAAAATGTTCAAACTGTCAACAGGTGAAGGCCGAGCATCAAAGGCCTGGTGGGTTAGCTCAGAGTATAGAAATTCCAATGTGGAAATGGGAAATGATCAATATGGATTTTGTGTGCACTCCGCGTAAGTTTGACTCAATCTGGGTGATCGTGGATCGACTCACAAAATCAGCTCACTTTTTGCCGGTTAAATCCACCGACATTGCGAAACAGTATGCTCAATTGTATATCAAGGAGATAGTCAGGATTCATGGCACTCCAGTTTCCATCATTTCCGATTGAGGCGCCCAATTCACAGCTAATTTTTGGAAGATAGTTTAGCAAGGTTTGGGTATGCAGGTAAATCTTAGCACGTCTTTCTATCCACAGATTGACGGGCAAGCAGAGCGGACTATTCAGATGCTTGAGTACATGTTGCGTGCGTGTGTCCTTGACTTCAATGGTAGCTGGGATGATCATTTACCGCTCATAGAATTTGCTTATAACAACAGCTTCCATGCCAATATTATGATGGCGCCATTTGAGGCCTTGTATAATAGAAGATGTAGATCGCCGATTGGGTGGTTCGAGGTTTGAGAAGCTGAACTAATAGGACCAGACCCTGTGCATCAGGCTATGCAAACGGTTAAGATTATAAAAGAGCGGTTGAGAACTACTCAAAGTCATCAAAAATCCTATTAGGATGTTTGTCGCAGAGACTTAGAGTTCAAGGAAGATGATTGGGTGTTCTTGAAGGTATCTCCCATGAAGGGGATCATGCGGTTTGGAAAGAAAGGGAAATTAAGTCCGAGGTATGTCAGGCCGTATAGAATCATTCAAAGGATATGTTAGGTGGCGTACAAGCTTGAGCTACCACCTTAGATGTCATTAGTGCACCCGGTATTCCATGTGTCCATGTTGAAGAAGGTAGTTGGAGATCCGTCCGCTATCGTGCCGGTTGAGACCATCAAAGTTAGTGAAGAACTGTCACATGAACAGATTCCGGTTCCTATCCTTGACAGACTGGTCAGAAAGTTGAGGAACAAACAAATTGCATCCGGAAAGGTATTATGGAGAAACCAGCAAGTCGAAGAAGCAACTTGGGAAGCTAAGTATGAAATGAAAGAGAAGTACCCTCATTTATTTGAATCGTCATGTAATAGCTCTATAAAGTTACCCCCCCCCC
>AWOL01S0038319.1:0-10403 GCA_000715115.1 Nicotiana otophora
CAATATCGCTCCAACTGCTATATCACTTGCATCACACATTATTTCAAATGATTCGCTCCAATCAGGAGAAACAACAATTGGAGCATTCGTCAATTGTTTCTTGAGAATCTCAAATGCTTTCCTGCAATTATCTGAAAATTCAAACTTCATATCTTTCATTAGTAGGTTAGTCAGAGGTTTTGAAATTTTTGAAAAATCTTTTATAAACCTTCTATAAAAACCTGCATGCCCTAAGAAACTTCTAATGCCTTTAACAGTGGTAGGAGGGGGTAATCCTGCTATTAGATCAATTTTAGCCTTATCAACTTCTATTCCTTTAGCATAAATTTTATGTCCGAAAATAATTCCCTTTGTTACCATGAAGTGACATTTTTCCCAATTAAGAATCAAATTTGTCTCTTCACATCTTTTAAGCACCAAAGTCAAATGATAGAGACAATCTTCAAATGTCTTACCAAAAAGTGTGAAATCATCCATAAAGATTTCAAGAAACTTTTAAGTCATATTTGAGAAAATTGCCGACATGCAACGCTGAAATGTAGCAGGAGCATTTCATAGTCCAAATGGCATTATTCGATAAGCATATGTACCTTGGGGGCATGTGAAAGTAGTTTTCTCTTGATATTCTGGAGAAATTGGTGTCTGATTATACCCAGAATATCCGTCAAAAAAATAGTAGAAACCATGGCCTGCAACTCTTTCAAGCATTTGGTCAATAAAAGGCAAAGGAAAATGGTCTTTTCTTGTGGCTTCATTAAGTCGTCTGTAATCAATACAAACTCTCCATCATGTGACTGTTCTAGTAGGTATGAGTTCATTATTTTCATTTTTGATTACTGTCATGCCTCTTTTCTTTGGTACTACCTGTACAGGACTTACCCAAGGACTGTCAGATATTGGATAAATGATACATGCTGCTAGAAGTTTCACCACTTTTTTCTTGACGACTTCTTGCATTGCTAGGTTTAGTCTCCTTTGGGATTGAACTATTGGCTTATAATCATTCTCCATCAGAATCATGTGCATACAAATAGCTGGACTGATTCCTTTGATATCGGCTATAGTCCACCCTAAGGGTCTTTTGTGTTTTCTTAGGACTTCAATCAATTTGCTTTCATGTTCTATAGTCAAAGAAGATAAAATGATTACTGAAAATAATTCAGGTTCAAGAAACACATATTTTAAATGAGAAGGAAGTTCTTTGAGTTCAATTTTTAATGGAACTCCTTGTGAGACTTTCTCATTTTCTGACTCTTTTTCTAGTATTTCAGCTTGTTCTCTAATTATGGGGTTATCATCACTTATGGTACCTGACCTAGCCAAACATCTCTCCAATAAATCAGTAATTAACTAATTATCTTTGTATTCGTCTACAATGTCATCTAGTAAGTCAATTGAAAACAAGATGATGATTACTCATCCCCAGGAAATTTCATCATTTTCTGCATGTCAAAAATTACTCTTTCCTCATCAACTCGCAATATTAATTGTCCTTGATGAACATCAATAATTGCTCTCCTTGTTGCGAGAAATGGTCTACCTAAAATTAATGGTACCTCAGTATTTTCTTCTATTTCAAGCACTATAAAATCTACTGGGAATACAAATTTGTCAACTCTAACAAGGATATTTTCAATAATTCCTTTTGGTCTCTTAGTACTTTGATCAGCTAATTGAAGAGACACACCGGTATCTTTCATTTCACCAAGTTCTAATTTCTTGAAAATTGAAAAGGGCATTAGATTTATTGAAACGCCTGAATCACATAACGCCTTTTCAAAATGAGCACCTCCCACGATACAAGGAATTATAAAACTTCCCAAATCACCAAGTTTTTGAGGGAGCTTATTTTGAAGTATAGCACTACATTTTTCTGTAAGCTTAACCACTGAAACTTCTTCCAATTTTCTTTTACTTTACAAAATTTGTTTAAGAAATTTAGCATATGAACGCATTTGCGTCAAAGTATCTGTGAAAGGTATGTTAATACAAAGTTGCTTCAAAACATCTAGAAACTTTGAAAATTGTTTGTCAAGCTTTTCTCTTTTCATCTTTTGGGGAAAAGGGAGAGGTACAGAGTGAGGATTTGTTAACAATTCATTTTCTTGTACATTTTTCCCTTTGTTATTTTGGAAACTTAGGTTCCATTTTATTCTCACCTTCATTTACCTTTTCCACTTCTTGTGGCTTTCCTTTTTTATCTCCATATGGATCATCAAGAAATTTACCTGATCGTAGAGAGATGGCTTTGAGGTGTTCTTTTATATTTTTCTGAGTGTTGCTTGGTAGAGCACTTTAAATTTGTCCAGACATGAGGGTCGCTAATTGGCTTACCTGAATGTCCAAATTTTTGATAGTTGAATGTTGACTTTCAACCTTCTCGTCAGTAGCCTTAATGAATTTGTACATCATGTCTTCAAGGCTTTGTTGATGAGCTCTTTGAGGCTGCTACTGATATTGTTGAAAATTTTGTTGCCCTCTATTTTGATTTTGAAAACCATGTGGACCATGTACCTGCTGCTTTTGATTAAAAAATCTTTGAGGATTTTCAGTACCATTAGGAATACTCCATTGAAATCCTGGATGTTTTTGTGCCATGGGACTACCGAATGAGTAATTATTTCTATAACCAATCACATTTACTTGTTCCTTATTTTGTGTTGAAGCTTGGCATTCATGATTCAGATGATTACCTTGACAAACATCACAATTCTCAAGTTGGGATGATGAGTGAGCACCTACCTGAAAAGCCTCCATGTTTTGTGTTAAGGTCGCAATTTGTTGTGTCAATGAATTTAACGCTTCAACTTGATTTACTCCAGTTCTTTTTTTGATAATCATTCTGTATGAAGGCCATTGAACAACATTTTCCGAAATTTCATTAAGCAATTCCATTGCTTCTGTAGTAATTTTTCCCATTATTGATCCTCCTGATGCTGCATCAATTACATTTCTAGCAGATGGTTTAAGACCATGATAGAAAATATATAAAATGTCAGGGTCTTGGATACCATGATGTGGGCATTTTCTTAATATTTCTGCTAAACTTTCCCATGCCTGGTATACAGATTCAGTATCTGTCTACATAAAATTATTGATTTCTTACTTCGTTTAAATGTTTTTACAGGTGAAAAATATTTATTAAGAAATTTTTGGGTCATTGGGTCCCATGTTGTAATGGAACCTCTAGGCAGGCTTTGCAGCCATGTTTTGGCTTCACCTTTTAATGAAAAAGGTAAAAGTCGCACCTGATAGCATCTGTTGTAACTCCATTGTACCTGCAAATTTCGACTAATTCAACAAAATCAATTAGATGGGTGTGAGGATCTTCACTTGCATCACCAACAAACTGACATGATTGTTGAATGGTTTGAATCAAGCCTGTGCGGATTTGGCCTTGTTGCAATTGGTGGTCTCCTCACACTTGATTCTCCTTCAAAATGATTTGGCCTTGCATAATCACGGAGTATTCTATCACGTCGTGGTGCCACCTCATCACACTGCTCTTCTACTTGATGTGGTGGAAGTTGGTTATTGAGTTCTTCGTTATCCATTTCATCTGATGTGAAAATTTGAGATCGTGAGGTTTGTTCTTTTCGCAACAACTGTAAGGATTTTTCAATTTTAGGATCGTATTCGACTAGTTCTCTAGAAGAGGAACGGGTCATACACTTTCTGAAATTTCTACAGAAAAGTTAAAATAATTAGACAAAAAAAATCTCAAATTAGTAGTAAAATAATTAATCTGTAGTAGACTTTAGCCAATCCCCGGCAACGGCGCCAAAACTTTGACGAGTGTCTAGCGTATATAAAATTCTAACTCGTACTCTGTCAAATAATAGTATAGAAAGATGTCGAACACACAGAGATTGGTTTTATCTATTCTACAGACGTTTCTTGTTTTAATTACTATTTGAGAAAATTAGAAAGAGTTGAGTTCTAAAATAACTAACTAAAAATGCATGAATAGAGCAATAGAAAATATTTTATTTTTCACAAATATAATAAAAATGTGTTGGGATCTTGACTTCACTTAATATTTTATTATATGATAGAATTATTATTATTCAATTTCTATTTCTCAAAAATGTATAAATGCCTCTCACGATTATAAAAATATATTATTAGTTAAGTTGAATAATTAATTTCACCCCTCTAGGTTATACAAATTAATCTTCAAACTAGTAATATTGAAGAACCGGAAATATATGATTGAACTAAAACTCGCTCTTGTTAGTAAGTCCCTTTCGGTTACCCTACTTGTTATAACTGATTATTACACTATTCGCCTCTCTCGATTACAAATAAGTGTAAAATTAATTATAACGTAAAAGAGAGATGTTACTGAATAAATATTACTAACATTTATCAATACTACACTTAACTATAATATTTCTTCCGCATCTCTCGATTACAAAATTAATAAACAGTTAATATGTAGTACAAGATAGATAGATATTATTAAATTAAATAACGTCTAACTGTAAAAGCAGATAAAAGTTAAATAAATTTTAGCTCAAACATGTGAAATTGAAGAATAATATCTACTATTATATAGAAATATTAAGATCCGTCTTTCTCCCAACACAAGAAAAATTACTCCATACTGGAATTAGTACTAACAATGAAAATATTCTTGTCCATTAAATAAGAAAATAAAAAGAAATATTCAAGAAGAATAATTCCCCCTATTTAATTAAAAGCAGGAACTAGAATAATTTCCTACACTGGAATTTATTTAGAAACAACAACTAAACAACTATTGTGATTTACAAGAAAAGATAACTCGATACTTGTGAAAGAAATAAAATAGAGAAGCTTATTTAAGAATTTGTATTCAGACTTCTAGCTCTAAGATTTCGCTCTACTGCAATGCTCTCCTCGGATTGGGCACCATCTTCTTATATAAGAAAATTTCATGATGACTTCTCGATTTGGTGCTAGATTTCCATGGCAAAACTAGATTTTGCATTTGCAGATATGAAAATTCGAATTCCCGATTTGGTGCTAGATTTCCATTGCAAATCTAGATTTTGAATTTGCAGAGATGAGAATTCTATCATTCTAAGTTTAGATTTCATCGATTTCATCATGGAAAATCGAGACTTGGTGCATTGTCACGGCAGTAATGAATTATAGCTCGATCTTACACTTCTTTGTTGTATTTTTCTTGAATATTTTTTTTTATGTTGCGCACAATAATTCTTCTATAATTATTCCTGCAAAATAAAGTTAAAAATATGGAGGAAACATGATAATTTATTTATTTTTATGAGAAAAATTATATGGTTAACATATGGTAAAATGCACTTATCAGTTTCTTCGGTGATAAAGCAAATATACCTCCACGCCTCCTCACCCCGATCTCCTTGTATGGAGGCTTTTTCGACCTTAAAGTCGTTATCTATGGAGCAGCCCTCGGGGATAAACTCTTTGAGAGGAGGTGTTGGGGCTACTATCGGAAGGGCAACCATGGTATCTGCGGTCGGGGTAGATGTTGAAGGAGCAGTATTTTTAGGCACCGATTTTGAGGTTTTGGCTATCTTTATCTGGGAATATGAAGGTTATAAGGTTGATATGAAGATTGACATGAAAATTTGAAGGTCTAGCTTGAAAATTTAAAGACAAAGTATGAAGATTTATAGATTGAGGATGAAGAAATGAAGATGTGAAGAACAATTTGTGAAGATTTGAGGGAATGATGAACAAGTAAAAAATTCGAGGGTAACTCAAGAAGATTCGAAATCAGAAAGTAAAAAGGTGAAAAAAGAAAACTGCAGCTTTTATAGGAGGAAAATAATTAATGTGTGACGTTTCGCATTCGATGCCCACCGGTGATAAGTTGGTATTTTATCCACTTATTTCTTCTTGATACTTAGGCTTTTGTATGATTATGTTGCGAAACTAAGGCATTTATTGAGGTTTATTAGAATATTTCAGGTATCAAGTGATTTAGAAGTGATGGTGAAGACACCAAGTGAAAACGAGTCAAAAAGAAGCTAAAATGGACAAAGCAAATATGCCCAGTGAATTACCCTTCGCGAACGCGAAGGTTTAGATGTGAACGTGAAGCATCAGGACAACAAGCCTTCGGGAACGCGAGATACTCTACGCGAACGCGAAGGTATAAACGCGAACGCGATGAAGCAGGAGACAAACCTTCGCGAACATGAAGGAGATATCGCAAACTCGAAAGAAGCAAAAATCAAACCTTCGTGAACGCGAAGTACTGTTCGCGAACGTGAAGAAGAAACCGGGCGGAAAAACTGGACAGTTCTGAAATTTCATGATTTTGACCCCAAACTATTTAATACACGACCTAGCTCATTTGTAATTGGACAATCTTATCTTGGAACATCATTTGGCTTATTTTCAGTGCATATACTAGAGAGAACAAGTTTTGGAAGCTAGGGTTCTTGCACACACACTTGGATCTTGAAGATTTGAAGCTTTTGGTTGAGAATTTCTTACTCCTTTATTCTCATTTCTTCATTTCCTTGCTTTGTATTGTATATCGAAGTGTGTAGTATTTATTTCCAACACTTGAATCTTATTTATGGAAATATTCATATTTAAAGTGTGGATTAAATACCTTGTTGTGCTTATGTATTGAACGATTTTTATTTATTATGAAGCGAGTTATTGTTTCTTTAATTATTCTTGTTCTTAAATATTTCCAAAGGGATTAGCTAACCCTAGGACTCTCCCATTCACTTCGGATTAATTTTGAAAAAAATAATTCGGGGTTGGAAAAGATTAATTAACAAGAACTTGATGAGTTAACCCTCACTTTATAGATTCTACCTGGGGATAGGAATGAACTACTTGTAGCCATATTCGGGTGTGCTTAATCTCTTAATTATTTTAAGAATAATTCAATTAGGAAGTCTTGTTAGTCTTCGAGAGAAACTAACATAGAATTATTATCCGAGGCTAATAAATAATAAACTCATTCATATTTATAAAGTTGTGAAATATATTGGATCGTTACTTGAGTGTAAATCCCGATGCACATATGCTTGTAGCCATTGATCATTTTACTTGCTTTCTAGGTTAGTTTATGTTTTCGCATTTAGCTATAATATTTTCTCAACAACCATTCTAAGTTTTTGACATTGCATAATGAGTGATAATTCTCTTACATTCCTAATCGCTTACATATTGTTCTCTGTGGGATTCGATCCCAACTCATAGTTGGGTAAATTATATTGCATGCGACCGTGTCCATTTACTTTTTAGTAGTGAATTTGGACGTCATCAACCGGGGATGGTCAAACGACAGCTGACATGTGTCCTAAATCAGAACGACGCGTTGATGGGACATTTCGTTGACTCGTCAACCCGCTTGTGGCGTACCGAGGAAGGAACCGGGGCCAGTTAATCACTTCTCGTGGTTTCTATAAATCTGCTCTTCAAAAAGTGAGGGAACTATATGTGTGCGGGTAAAATCGGGAATAAAGTTACCCCGATTTCCCGGTAAAGAAACGAGAGGACAGCGCAACCTGATATGGCCTCGAGTAAAGCCGAGGGCTCCCACATATCAGAGCCCAGGGAGGACGAATGGTGCGCCAAGAATCGGGCAACCAAGCATAAGAAGAATTGATCTCGAGCAAAGTAAAGAACCGAGGCTAAGGGAAAGAAAGTTAGACAGAACAAACGAGAGGCCAAAATATCCTCCCTTAACCGGATATTACGGCGCAAATGTCGCCCGATATCAACTGCCTATCACTATTTACTAGAAGAGAAAGACTTTTACCTTATTTAGACTTGTACTAGGATTGAAAATCCCTTACTATATAAAGGGGAGAACCTTTTATCATTAAGATTACCATTGGCATGCATACCAAAGCTATAAAGTCAATTTTTGTTCTCTAATTACTATTCAAAGTGTTCATGTACTGCTTATTTATTTAGTTGCAACTGAGCCCGATTCGAGGGCTTAATCGGAACCAACTTTCAGTGTTCGTCATAAAGCTAGGCCTAATCATCTATCGTGTTCGATTTGATCATTTTTGTTTTCCTTTAATTCAATTATTTGTTGTTCTTAGATCATTCGTGTTAAATTAAAGGGGAACTTTCAGAAATGACTACCTTTTAAGGAGATATTTTAACAATCCGTAGCTATATATTATGTATTTATATTTCGTAGAAAATCCCCTACTGTATAAAGTGGAGAATTTTTTATTTTTAAGATCACTGTTGGCACGCATACCAAAGCTATAAAGTCAATTTTTGTTCTCTAATTACTATTCAAAGTATTCTTGTGATGCTTATTTATTTAGTTGCAACTAAGCTCAATTCGAGGGCTTAATCAGAACCAACTTTCATTGTTCGTCATCAAGCTAGGCCTAATCATCTATCGTGTTCGGTTTGATCATTTTTGTTTTCCTTCAATTCAATTATTTGTTGTTCTTAGATCATTCGTGTTAAATTAAAGGGGAACTTTCAGAAATGACTACCTTTTAAGGAGCTTTTAACAATCTGTAGCTATATATTATGTATTTATGTTTCGTAGCTAGTTTTGGATAATTTGTTGTATTTGAGTGTATACACTGTTAAGCTATATTTTTTTTTTTGTGTATTTGAGTGTATATGAATATACTATTTAATTGTATCCAACCTTATTTGATGTGGCAAGATTGAACATATTCGACTGTATTTGAATATATTTACACTAAAAAATGACGAAATGAAGAATACAGTCAAATTCGATCAAATCTCTGGAGAAAATACAAATAAACTATATTAAAAAAGAAGAATACAATCAAAATAATTCAGATCTTGGGAGTATATTATACAATTGTATTTANTAGTATATTATGCAATTGTATTTACACTAAAAATGAAGAATACATTCAAATCCTGTTAAAAATTAACTATATTTAACTAAAACATAATGAATACAGTCTGATCTTCCACGAGAATATAAAATACACTGTATTTAAAATGGAGAATGCAATTAAATCGCATCGGATCTCTAGCGAAAATCCAAAATATACTTTAGATCTCTGATGAAAATAAAAAAATACACCGTATTTATACAACGATTTTCCGACGTGAAAGGCAATGAAGAAGAAAGAGGCGACTTCTTTTTCCGGCGTGAAAAGTAGTAGTGGAGGAATAAGTCTCAGGTCAAACGAATACACTCATATGTGAGATACAAATAAGGAGAAGAAGCCATGGATTCCGGCATCTCCGTTAGATCCACATCAGGTGATGCCTCTGATCTTCCTCCTCCATTGTTTTCGCCGCCGCTAATAGATTGATCGCAACTTCGTGATTTTAGATCTGGATTTGACGGTGGGTGGCAACAGTATTTAAGGGTGATTCGCGGTGAAGGGGGTAAAAGGCGGAGGGTGGTGATGTGTGGGGAAGAGACAAAGAGGCGGATGTTTAGTGGGGCTCCGTAGCACTCCGCCGGAGAAGACGGCCAGCAATGACTTCTCTGCTGCCAGGGGAGAAGAGAGAGGGAAAATAGCCTTACTTCTTCTTGAAAGAACCTACTTTGATACTCTATAGCACTCCGCCGAAGGTGCAGCCATCTCGAATCTTTTTAAGGTATTAGCCTTGCTTGAAAGAACCTACTTTAATACCAATTATTATTTTAGGACGCACCTTGACACAAGAGGGGAGGACTGAATTGTATTTTACCAGATTTTCGCATGTTAAAGAACCTGGTTCTTTAACCTAAGAATTTCAGACACAAACATAAAATAAAGTGCAAAAATTAAACAACACAATAATTTTTACGTGGAAAACTTATTTGCTCAAAAGAGTAAAAACCACGACCTATCTTCGCAAGATTTGCCTCAAGATTTTATTAAATTTTAAGAGATATTATAGATTACAACTCAATAACTCAGGGGACTAACTCTAGTACCTTAACCCGTACAATCAACCCAATTGTAGCTACCTCTTTCAAGACTATAAACTCTAGCCTAGAAAGCTAACCAAATTCTTCAAATTTGATAACCTAATAATAGTATTTTAAAGACGAGAGTGTAAGTGTCACGACCCCAAATTCCCTCCGTAGGATGTCGTAATGGCACCTAGTCTCTAAGACTAGGTAAGCCTATCAATGCGGAATAATAATAAATATCTGAAATAAATAAACTACAATTCAAACAATTTTAACTCCTAAAACCCGGTAGAAATAAGTCACAAGCTTCTAAGAATTTATTCTCAATGTCTCTATATGTCAAGGTCTAAATAAAATATAAGGAAGCAACATAAAATGATAGAAGGGGACTCCGGAGTCTGCGGACGCTGGCAGATATACCTCGAAGTCTCCGTGCGCAGGTAACTCACTGACGTCTAGGCTGATAAAAATGTACCTGGAACTGCACAAAAAGATGTACAGAAGTGTAGTATGAGTACACCACAGCGGTACCCAGTAAGTGCCA
>AWOL01S0038323.1:9273-22908 GCA_000715115.1 Nicotiana otophora
GTCGTATTCCGCAGACCTTGTCTCTCCTTCTCTATCTCTTTGTTCACTCTATTTGGTCTCAGACTATTATAGACTATATTTTCCAGACTTATATTCAAATTAGATGCTCATGTACTCAGTGACACCAGGTTTGGGGGAGTGTTTGTATTGTATTTAAATATTATATTTTCAATCTTGAGAGAAATTGTGGTTTATTGAAATTTTTGGCTTGCCTAGTATTGAGATAGGCGCCATCATGACGGGTGAGATTTTGGGTCGTGACAAGAATGCATCGTCAGGTGGTACCACGATCCATTGACCCCATGTTGCCAACAATTGATGATGATGATCGGGTAGTGGAGTGCATCTAGATAGAGTCAAGCACAGAGCCAGAAGAAGAACCAGAGAAGGAGTATGAATTCAACGATGATGAGGAAGAGTTTTAGGAAGACCCGGAGGAGGATCCTGAATATGACCTAGAAGAAGAGAAGGCGCATGGAGCGACTCATGGGATGGTTATTAAAGTTAGTTGATTTCCCCCTCTTTCCCCGCTTTGTACCGTTATCCCTAGTTTCCTTTCCAAAAGGGTGAATTGTCAGATCCCATGCAACTCTATGATGTAATCCTTGTTCCCACTTGTATCAGTCCAAATTATCAATGAAAACAAATTGCTTCTGTTCTAAATGTGTCAAGTCAAAATGTCAGTTAAATATCCGCGAACTAGGCCTACCTTTGGCAATGAGTAGTCCCTGCGAATTCTAGGAACACGCTAGTTGTAATGCATGAATTATCTGTTCTATGTAATGTTTTGCTTACATAAATAAAGAAATCGACTCTTGCTCCTTTTCTTTTCTTCTTGTTTTTTTTTGGTTTATTATTATCCCCAAAAAGAAAAGAAATTTGGTTTGTGTCGACCAAAACTGGCAGACCCACCTTACAATATAAGGTCAAAGGGAAAGATGTCAGTAGCGGAAGACCTAACCGAACATGCTCTGGTCATAGCTGATAGCCCGGGGCAATCGGGGGAAAAGGATAGTACTAGCAATGATGAACACGTGGCCAGGATGGCCCAAGAAATTGAGTCTTTAAGGGAGGAGGTATAGCATATCAGAGAATTGGCACACCTGGTCGTGACAACACTTCCTCAGCTACATAAATTCCCTTCTTTGGATTCACTTCGAGATCATTTTCCTTCAACGTCATGCCAAAACAACACCACCCCAACTTCAACTCCCACCACTCAAGTGATACCTACAATAACCCATGCTAACCCACCAAATCCCCCTATTCACACTCCTTACGTACCATAATACACTCAAACATCACAGAACCCGCCTATTACAACTAATGCAACTACCCCTCCTCATGACGGAGTCACTTTCACCACAAACTAGCACATAATTGTGGCACATGCCGCTACTCAGGAGCGATACGTTCCCAATGTATATGTCGTTTCTGAGCCTACCTTTACAGCACTTGTCACGGTCAGGGTGCCTTATAAGATTGACTAATACGCCGAGATAGAGAGAGAATCCAGGCGTAAGGAAGAAGAGTTAGTGTCTGAGCAGTTGCAAATGTTGAGAAGGCAAATGAAGAGTCTCCAAGTAGCCCAAGGAAGTGAAAGTTTGGACTATGAAGACCTGTGTATTCATCCAGATGTGGATATGCCAGCAGGTTACAAACCCCCAAAGTTTGATATCTTCGATGGAACGGGGGACCCTCACGCACGTTTGAGGCCTTATTGTGACAAGTTGGTCGGAGTGGGAATTAACGAGAAACTAAGGATGAAGTTGTTTAGAAGAAGTTTGACGAGAGAAGCACTCACTTGGTGTACCCGACATGATCCACGAAATTGGAGAACTTGGTAGGATATGGCAGAGGACTTTATGAATCATTTTCGATTCAATACAGAGATCACTCTTGATCGGTTCGCACTGGTGAACCTGCAGAAAAAGCCATCTGAGTCATTCCAAGAATATGCACGACGATGGAGGTCGGAGGCTGCCAGGGCACAACCTCTGCTGGATGACAGTGAATTAACCAAGTATTTCATCAGAGCCCAAGAGGGAATATACTTTGAAAACATGATGGGAATAATAAGTCAAAAGTTCCCAAGCTAGTCAAGATGGGAGACTTCTTAGAATAAGGCATAAAGTCTGGTAAAGTACAATCTATGGTAGCACTGCAAGCGGCCAGCAAGTCCATCCAGTCATGGTCGATCGATAGGGGAAATAAGAAGAAAGAGGAGGTCTCAGTTATCGTCCCCTACTACCAAACTGACCCACCTCACGGAAGCACCTCTTATTCCCCAAACAACCACTCAACACCATCCACTTACGCTCCAGTCTAAAATACCCAGCCAAATTACCACCCTCAACCACAATATAACAGTCCTTGAGCCAACAACAACCAAAACCCACAATGACCATATTCTCATGTCTAAACCACTACTCATCAAAACCGATTTGTGTACGCTCCATGCCCTCGTCCCAACTTTGAAGAGAGGGGTCCTAGAGCTTATACCCCGATTGCTGAGCCTCTGGACCAATTGTTCGAAAGGTTAAGAAGAGCAAGATTGATACACCCAATCGAGGGAAGGGTCCCTGAACATCCCTCCAAATAGTTTGATGCCACTAAGAGATGCATGTACCATTCCAATGTACCTAGGCACGACACTGAAGACCGTTTCAAGTTGAAAAACAAAATTTTAATCCTGATCAAGAGCGGAGCCATTTAGTGCACTCCAGCTCCACCTGTATGAATCGCAACCCGCTGCCAAATCATCAAAACCAGGGAGCTAACATGATCACGTTAAATGAAGAATATGACATGAAGGGAACAATTGTCACTATTGGAAATACAGAAGCCGCAAGGATCCCTCCTCAAAAGGCTCCGATCATTGCAGTACAACTAAGGCCTACAGTGACGATTTAGACCTACCCGCATCAACCTACTAATTTTACTCGATGCGAAGGAGATCGGAAGTACAAAATTGTCCCATGGACCTACCAGTAAAAGGGAAAGGCCAAAATGACAGACTCTATCACGCCTCATGGTATGACTAGGTTTGGGACATGCTACACCCCAAAGATGTCAATTGAGGAAACCCGGGGAGGGAATAAATTCCAAGGAGGAACATAAGACTCCTAGAAGCCGCTGAGTTTTGGAAAAGAATGTCAAGCAAGGAGTATTCTATGGAAGAGCAGTTAAAGAAAACTTCGGCACAGATATCTATCATGGATTTATTAATGAGCTCTGATAGCCATAAGGATGCTTTGTTAAAGTACTAAGCGGGGTAAGTATACCAGGTAACACCTCTAGAGAAGAGTTGGTCGTGACAATTGGGAAAATAGTAGAAGCAAACATGATCACTTTTAGAAGAGACAAACTTCCTGTAGAAGGCGCAAGTCACAACAAGGCTCTCCACATCACTGTTAAATGCGGGGACAAAGTGATATCCTGGGTGTTGGGCGATGGAGGATCAGGAGTCAACATATGTCCTCTATCCACCTTGTGGGAATTAGGAATTCATTTGAGTGATGTCGAGGAAAGTCATGTAAGGGTAAGAGACTTTGATGGTTCTCAAAAGGATGTTATGGGAAAAATTTATCTAGCTTTGCAAATTGGGACGGTCAATTTTCTGGTGTTGTTCCAAGTGATGGATATCTCCTCTTCTGACAATTTGTTACTGGGCAGGCCATAGATACATATGGCAGGGGTCGTGCTATCTACTTTGCACCAATGCATAAATTTCGAGTGGGGATGCTAAGAGATCGTGGTTCACGGCGAGTAGGGTCACTCCGCCTATTTGGAGTATGTTGTCCCATTCATTGAGGGACTGGACGGAGTTGCCTTCCACTTTGTGGAAATCATGCAGACTACTAAGATGGAGAAGAATGAATAAAATTTGAGAATGCAATCACCGTATAGATATAAGATGGCCTTGAGGAAGATGATGAAATATGGATATATGCCAGGAACAGGGTTAGGACCAATGTTAGATGGGATCACAGAGCCAATTGAACATAATGGGATAAAAGGAAGGGCTGACATAGGAATTAGCCTATGGAAGGGAAAGCTTGCACCATTAGCTCCGGGAAAAAGGTTTTTGCGGCAGAACATGTTGCATGTCCGGGACAGAGTTCAACACCTGAAGATAATATCATCGACAGGATGGGAAAGTTGTTCATGAACATGATTGAAGAATGTTGTGAAGGAACTAACACCAAGACACCGACTATCAGGGATGCCGAAACAGGGGAAACGCTGCAGAATTGGACAGCCAGTCCATCTTTGGTTCGCCGAGAGTCTTGGTAGTATGGATTTGTAAAAGTTTTCTTTTAAAAGGGCACGGTCAATTGAGGCATGTACCGTGTCTATACCTTTTTGTCATTTTCCTCTTACGAACGCTTAGGAGGTTCCCCTTTTGATGAAAAAAAAAATCATTTTCCAAAATATCGCAACCTTGTTTTACCGCTTATTTATACTTAGTTTTTCTTTTCAGTAATCAAATAGATAAAAGACCGCGTTCCGCAATTATGACATGTAACAAAACCTCTAAGAGCAACAACCCAGAATACAAGGAATATGACGAGATTATGATGCCAGTCAATCTCCCATAGGAGATCGAACAACTGGAGAGTCAGAAAAAGCCCAATCTCGAAGAAACAGAAGTGGTCAATCTTGGAAGCGAAGAAAATGTAATAGAAACCAGAATCATAATTCACCTTGGAGCCAAGCAGAAGTGAAAAATGATTGAGCTCCTCCAGTAGTAAGTCGACGTGTTCACATGGTCCTGTGATGACATGGCAGGATTAAGCATCGACATTGTCTCGCCTCGACTACCCACTGACCTTACCTGACCGCCGGTCAAGCAGAAACCCAGGAAGTTCAAACCTGATTTAAGTCTGTGGATAAAGGAAGAAGTGACCAAACAGATAGAAGCAAATGTAGTAAGGGTCACCAACTATCCAAGTTGGTTGACAAACATCGCCCCAATGCCCAAGTAGGACGGGAAGATCAGAATATGTGTGGACTACTGAGATTTCTACAAATCTAGTCCAAAGGACGATTTACCCTGCCATCTACATCCCAGTGACAACTGTGCGAAGCATGAACTGTAGTCATTTATGGATTGTTTTGCTGGATACCACCAAATCTTGATGCACGAGGAAGATGCAGAAAAAACAACTTTCTCCACGCCTTGGGGATTCTATTGTTATAGAGTTATGTCGTTCGGTCTCAAGAACACCGGTGCCACCTACATGAAAGCCATGACGACCATCTTTCATGACATGATTCATAATGAAATTGACGTGTATGCGGATGATGTCATTATAAAATCTCGAAAAAAGTTCAGAGCACTTGGACGACTTGAAGAAATTTTTCGAACGCCTGTGAAGGTATAGTTTGAAGTTGAACCTAACAAAATGTGCGTTCGGAGTCCCTGCTGGAAAACTATTATGTTTTATTGTAAGCAGGAAAGGGATAGAACTAGATCCGTCAAAAGTCAAGGCCATCCAGGAATTACCGCCACCGAAGAGCAAGAAAGATATCATGACTTTCCTGGGAAGATTGAATTACATCAGTCATTTTATAGCCCAGTCCACGGTAATCTGTGAACCCATTTTCAAGCTGGTAAAGAAGGATGCTGCAAGAAAATGGACGGTGGAGTGCCAGAAAGCCTTCGACAGAATCAAAGAATATCTTTCAAACCCGCCAGTGTTGGTTCACCCTGAACCAGGGAAACCATTGTTGCTCTATTTGTTAGTCTTGGACAATGCCTTCGCTTATGTGTTGGGACAGTATGATGAAACTGGGAGAAAAGAGTAGGCCATCTACTACTTAATCAAGAAGTTCACACCATGCGAGGCTAAGTATACCTTGATAGAATGCACTTGTTGTGCTCTGACCTAGATTGCTCAGAAGCTAAGGCATTACGGCATACACTATGCATCTTATATCTCGGCTCGACCCGCTCAAGTACAGTTTTCAAAAGCCAGTGCCTATCAGAAAGCTAGCTAAATGGCAAATTCTTCTTAGCGAATTTGACATTGTGGACATAACTCAGAAGGCTATCAAAGGACAAGCTTTAGCCGACCACCTCACCGAGAATCCAGTGGATGGAGGTTACAAACCGCTCACCACATATTTCTCTGAAGAAGAAGTACTATTTGTCGGAGAGGATATTGCAGAATCATACCCAGCATGGCGAATGTTTTTCGATGGAGCAGCAAATTTCAAAAGTGTCGGAATTGGGGCAATCCTTATTTCAAAATCTGAACAACACTACCCAGCATCGGCAAAGATAAGATTCCCTTGCACAAATAATATTTCTGAATACGAGGCGTGCATCCTTGGAATCAGAATAGCTGTCGACATAGACATTAAATAACTTTTAGTAATAGGAAATACCGATTTGTTGATACACCAAGTCCATAGAGAATGGTCCACCAAGAATGTCAAGATACTGTCGTACCTACACTACATGAAAGAGTTGTGTAAGAAGTTCATGAAGATTGAGTTCAGGCACGTCCCCAGAATTCATAACGAGTTCGTCGATAACTTTGCAACCCTATCATCTATGATTCAGCATCCAGACAAGAACAACATCAATCCTATCGAGGTGGGGATCAAGTATCAACATGCCTATTACTTCCGTGTGAATGAAGAGCCAGATGGTAAATCATGGTATCACGACATCAAGAAATTACTTGCGACACAGGAGTACCCAGAAAATGCTACTAATGGTCAAAAGAGACCCCTAAAGAGGTTAGCAAATAACGTTTTCCTCAACGGGGATGTCTTGTATAGGAGGACCCCAGACTTAGGTTTGCTGAGATGTGTAAATGTCGCTGAAGCAACCAGACCGTTGAAGGAAATACATGTAGGGATGTGCGGACCCCACATGTACGGGTTCACATTAGCCAAGAAACTTTTGAGAGCTGGATACTTTTGGATAACTATGGAAAGCGACTGTATCCACTACGTGCAGAAATGTCACCAGTGCCAGGTTCACGGAGATTTCATCTGGGTTCCACCAAATGAGTTAAATATAATGGGTTCTCCCTAGCCTTTCACCGACTGGGGGCATAGATGTGATAGGACCCACAGAGCCCGCTGCATCAAACGGGCATCCTTTTATTTTGGTAGCTATTGACTATTTCACCAAATGGGTCAAAGCATCTACTTACAAGGCCGTCACAAAGAAGGTAGTGGAAGATGTTGTCCGAAACAACATCGTCTGCGGATTTGGAATACCGGAGTCCATCATCACTAACAATGCGGCTAACCTCAATAGCGATCTCTTGAGAGAAATCTGCGAGAAGTTCAGAATCATCCACCGCAATTCCACAGCCTACAGACCACAAATGAATGGGGCAGTCGAGGTAGCTAACAATAATATCAAGAGGATTCTACGAAAGATGGTGGACAATCACACACAATGGTACGAGAAGCTACCTTTCGCTTTATTAGGTTATCGGACTACCATGAGAACATCTATTGGGGCAACGCCATACATGTTGGTATACGGCACTGAAGCGATAATACCAGCAGAAGTCGAGATATCGTCCTTAAGTGTCATTCAAGAAGCAAAATTGGACGATGTGGAGTGGATACGGGTCAGGCAGGAACAACTCATGATCATTTACGAGAAAAGAATGGATGCAATGTGCCATGGATAGCTATAACAAAACAGTATGACCGGTGCATTTAACAAAAGAGTAAAGCCTCGCCAATTCACACTGGGGCAGTTGGTTCAGAATAAAATCTTTCCCCATCAAGAAGAAGCCAAAGGAAAGTTTGCACCAAACTAGCAAGGTCCTTACTTGGTTCACCGAGCGTTGTCTGGTTGAGCTCTAATCTTGGCAGAAATGGATGGAAGAGTCAGCACGAAGCCTATCAACTCAGATGCAATCAAAAGATACTATGTCTGAAAACAAGTAGAGTTAGCGTTTTCTGATGTAATAAGAACTACCTTCAACCTGACTTCCCACAGAGGGATACATAGGCAACCCACGTAGGGTTCGGTTTCTCTCTCCTTTCTCTTTAATAGAAAACACCAATTATCACTTTTGTATGTTGCTCAGGAACTACGCCGACTTGATTCCATCAGAAAGGAATACGTAGGCAATCCTCATTGGATTTAGTCGCCTTTTGTAATTAAACTACGTTCTGGCCTGATTCCACTTGGATACGTAGGCTGTCTGAGTCAAACTCGGCCATTTTCATTCTTAGTCCCATCAATTTGCATCTGTTGTAATTGAACTATGCTCCGACCTGATTCCGTTTTGGATATATATGCTACCTGAGTCAGGCTCGATCATTTTCATCATATTTAATCATCATCCACGAACTATGTTCAGACCTGATTCTGTTTTGGACACGTAGGCAACCTGAAAGGGTTCGGTCATAATCTTAGGAATACCTTTGTAATGCATTAGTTCAAATTAGGACGTAGTCACAACAACAAGTAGCCGCATTATCAGAGACGTCACGGAAGATCGACAACAATAGGACAAAGTTCTCAAAGGGATACATTCGTGTGTGGAGAACCTTTCGTAGAATGTCATAATCCGAAACGCCGACATTTGCCTTAAAAAACAAGTATTTTCAAAATGTTTTCTAAAAAGATATGTGTATATAGTAATTTGTTCCATCTACCAAACTTCGTGGCACAATCATGTCAAAGGTTGGGGAAAACCAACACCGTGGTCAACACGAACCAACTCCCCCTTCCTCTACTGAGAATTTTTCATTGAGTGGAGGGTGAACAAAGAAAGAAGCGCTAGGACCACACTGGGGCAGATGACGGATCCACCACTTGCCTAAGATTATCTCTCCTCCTTTTACTTAAAGTTTTCGAGTACATCTAAAAGCTAACACTTGAATCCTCTGCAGGTCCCTTAGAATCAGACAGTTGACACGGAAATTGGTACATAGCAAATCCCTTGCTCACCTAATCGGAGCATCTTGTAAAAAACAAACGCCGGCTTCGCTAATCGAAGTCCTTTATATAGCAAACCATCAACTCGATCAATCGGAGCACCCTGTATAAATCACATGCCGACTTCACCAATCGAAGTTTTGTATATAGAAAACCCTCAGCTCAATCAATCATAGCAACTTGTACAAATCGAATGGCTGCTTCGATTAGCAAAGCCGCGAAAGCAACGGGAGCCTTGTATATAGCAAACTGCAAACTTTGCCAGCAAAAGAAATTCGTAACACTGCTCCATCAATCACGCACACCGGGATAGACAATCGCAAATAGCGCTACCAACGTCCAACCAATCGATGTCCACAACCTAGCTTCGCGGTCAAGAGTATTGCTTGGGCATGCTTTAATTTTATTTACTATTACTTTGAATGTTTTGACATTCTACTCATGCAGCTTTAGGTATGATTACGGTTTTTATCAATCACTCCCGAGCAGAGAATACTTTACATTTCAGTGCAAAGCTCTCATAACAAGCGGATATACACTCTACAAATCGAGTTCTCCCAACAAGTGGAGAAATTTCTCAGTGCAAAGCTCTCCCAACATGCGGAGACGCACTTTACCAATTAAGTTCTCCCAACAAGCGTAGACAATTTTCAAATGCTCTGACAGCTGCAGAACGGTACATAGTCCGGCTAGTAAATCGAGTCAGGATCAAGTATCTCATCGTCCCAATTCCAAATAACGACTCACCGACAGCCAGTCATTGTCGTTCCTGCATCATTTACATTGTATCTTAATATATTCTGCATCACAATATATTGGTATGCGCGTATTTCATTTGTTTTGAAGGAACAAACACCGCAACGTGGAACTTTTTCTTAGCAGCAGACCGAACTACAATGCTGTGGGGACAACCAACCTAGTAGCGGGTCTAAGATTTCAGCTCAAGATAACCAACGAGCTCAAAATTTCGAATTATTCAAATCAGGACGCAAAATTCAAGCCACCATGAGTTACCAACCTTCTGTCTCGTTGTATCGTCGCAATACGATACTTGGGAAATTCCTGTGAGTGTCGCTTCCATAAAATTCATACTCCAGAACTACATGAGGCCTGATCCTCGTTAAGCCCGAGGTATATAAACAATCTAAAGCTAGAATTTCAGCCCGATACTCCCAAATCTTTCTAGATTCTTCTTCAATTCAATCTTGCAATTCACCTTTCCCATCTCTTGCAATACATGCCTAAAAGTCGGGACAAAATTGGCTTGCTTCACTTTCTTTGCCCAGAAACTATTTCATCATCTCTGGTCAAAGATGGACAGCTGTTGATGGCCAATTTTGACCCTCCCTTTTAAAATTAATTTATTTATACATAATAATTTATAATAAATATTTTCCGGGAATGAATACCTATTTCTACAAATTAATTGAGTATTAGTTTCAAAATTAATCATTTAACATTAATATTATGTAATTACAAATTATATTTACTATTTTAGGATTATTAAAACAATTTCTATATGTAAGTTCTATAATTAATTCAATAAATTACTTCTTCAAATAGTTAATTAGTTTACTATTTAAATAATTCAAAATTAATGTCGTAGTGAAGTATTTTCACAAATAATAAATTAATTACTATAATTAGTTCTATTTAACAATTATATTTTTCATTGCATTTTATTGAACATTATTAAGTTTATTTAACTTAATTTCAAAAGGGATTAAAGACAAAAGGCTACAATTGCAATTCGCAATTAAATACACAATGGCCACCTTTTAAATCATTTTTAGCCCAAACACAAGGCCAAATTCGAAATAACCCAGTCCAAACACCCATCTCCTTCTCCAAATTGGCAATCCTTGTCATTCCATGAGAACCAATCATAGCACGCCACGTCATCCATCTCTATCACTCACAAAAGAAATACAAAGCCCTCTGGGCCATACATTTCTTGATCAATCGCTCACGATTTTCACTCTATTTCTCTTTAATTACTAAAACACTCCAAAAACTTTTAATCCATTATTTATCAGGGTCGTTGATCCAATGATCCAATGATCTAACGACCCAGATTCCATTCCCCACTCTTAATTCAGCGACCAGTTGGTCTCACCCTCCAAACCCTAATCACTTCTCACATCACCCAGCCGCCCTCTTTCCCTTTCCCCTCACTTTTCTCTCGTTTCCATCAACTATCAATCTCCAAATACCTTGCACAAATTTGTTCAAGGTCACTCGAAATCTCTGTAAATCATATCCCTGACCCTGCTACACCACGATTCTCGCTTAACATTCCCTTTTTCATTTACAAATTCAGAACGCCCCAATTCTGAAACCCTAGGCTCAAAGGTGAAAGCTCATATCGACTGACCTTTGTTATGATCTTTCAAATCAAACCCTAAAATCACCCCTTTTCTCTTGAGCTCGGTGAATCCTACTAAAAAATCCTTTTTAATCACAAAATTCAAAACCCTTCGAGTCTGAAAACCCTAGCTTAAATATGTAACTTCAAATCATCTAAATCCTCTCTCGCTCTGTCCAATCAGAGCATGCATGAAGATTTTCAAAGGGTTCATCATTAGGATTCTTGACCCAGAGGTCAAACGCAGTGACCTCTAGGTTTAAGTATAACTGATGGTCCGTTTCCTTTAGCGATCAATCTCCTTTCAATCAGATAAATTCAATACTGAATTTCCCCTCTGTATTTTGATTTTTATTCGATTTGCAATCATTATTACCATGAGTTACTCTCCACTATACGATTTGAATTCTCTGAACCCTAGAGCCTTAATGGCACTATAAATAGAAGCCTTTCATGTTCTCATCTACCACGACCTAACAAGAGAAAATCACGGTCCAACTATCTAAGAGAAACACACACAAACACTGAGAGCTTTAGGGTTCCAAGCCTTAGGTTTCTTACTACTTTTCTTTTCTTTTGCTGAGTTCTATTGCTGGTCTAAACATAAGGGTTCTGCGATCTTAAGCAACTAAAAAGAGTTCCCGTTTGGTCTTCTGCTCTCAAAAAGGTCAACACCTCTCTTACTTATCTCTTTTGTTTGTTTCTCTGAATGCTATAAATATGCCAAGATAGGTTCTGTATATTTCAATTGTTCTATGGTGTTTAATATGCTAATACTTATGCTCTGTTAGTTTAATGACTCCTTGTGATTAGCTGTTCTGCTATGAGTCTTTAAGTGATGGTTCATTAAACCATAATTGATCCCTGCTAATCTTTGTTCTGAGTTTCCAACACTCTCCATGCCTAAGTTATTATATGCTCGTGTTCAACATGAACTTCATAGATTTCATTGACATGCAGTAAGCTTATCTTTGTCCTATTGCATCTCTGTAGTTTTGTGAGCTTTAAAGTTGAGTTTATTACCTGATAATTATAAATAAGATGAATCTAAAGTTGTTTAACCCTGTCTTTTAACCATAAGCATTAACGTTAAGGATTTAAATGCTTTCTTCTCTGCTCATGTCTATTAGGCTGCTTCTCAGTTGCTGCTATGTCCCTTCATTTGGTTTATTTTACCTATTGCTTCTATTAACATGATCTTGTTTGAACCAAATCCCTTTCTTCTCTCTGTATTCCTATTATACACATCTGTTAAAGCTATGTAATGTTTTCATAATGTGATTAGGATTTTGTTCTTTCTGTCAGGTATAAAGACTGCTAATTTGATGAGTTGAACTTAACTTTTTCTTGATTAGTAAACACCCTCAGTAACATGTTTATTTGATATCTCCTCTCTCTCATCTTTAGATTATCATGCATCTTTTTCTTTTAAAGTACATGACTACTCTGCCCTAGTTAAGTAGTAACTTGTAAAAAGGAAGTATGATCAACCTTGTATTCATGTACTGATTTAGAACTAATCTTTAAGTTAAACCTGTATTGATGCAATGTCTTTTCCCTTATCTGTAACCTTCTGTTTAACTCACTCTAAAATATGAAACGTTTCCCCTGTTTACATAAGAATCATCACAACATTTGAAATATTTAAGTATCGGACTGAATGCTGCATGTTTCTTGTTTAGTTCATAATTATATATCATGTCCAGAACTGCCCTAACTTTTGCTCTATGATAACTTTGAACCTAGTTTAATCCCTAAAGTCTCATAAGGATCCAGCCAATGTTATTTGAACTTGATGATTTATTAGGAGTATGATTTGTATAAATCCTAAGGAACTCCCTGTTGTGATCTATAAACTGTATATCTGTTGAAAGTCTTGATCATGTCCTAGATGTCTTCAACAAACACTAAACATGACTCGTCATGAGTGTATTACCTGAATTTATATTGTTGATTCTCATTAAAAATATTAATGCCAACCTATGAATATGCTGGAAAATAAGTCAGCCAGTTCACTATGTTCAGCATGCACAAAGAACCTCTATATATGTTGAATTGTTGTTGTATAGATTTACCTTTCTTTGGAGTATTGCCTTACTCTAAATTTGGACTATTGTAACATGTTTGTGATGTTTTTAATGTTCACCTTTATGAGTTTCAGAATCAGATGTTTTGTTTCATGCGATACATATATTTGTTTGCTCATCCAGTATAGTCTATATGTTTTTATGATAGAAGGGAAGGTATATATTTTGAGATAGGTAATACTTTAGCGTTTAATGTACATTGGTATGGCCTCATTGGCACTCAAACCCGTAAGAAAAATATGTCGTTAGTGTTTAAG
>AWOL01S0038323.1:35657-54389 GCA_000715115.1 Nicotiana otophora
AACACCTTAATATATGTGTTATGTGTTTAGTGTTGAGGTGACGCACATGCTAGGCGACGGGCGTGTAGGCGTGCACCGTATGAATTATGACTCGGACGATTCTGTGGTACCGTGTAGCATTCTATCTTGTTTTTATCCATGAAATTCCTACGTGCTAGAATAATTGAGCTATGATCCATGTTAGAAATCATGTTTAGGCTATGTACATATTCTGTTGGGACTAATTGAGGTCATTTTTGCTGTTGAGTTATTTATATAAATTGTAATTACATACTCAGTCATATTCATTCATTTTCATATCATATCTCAGTCTCTATTATCATCGTTTGTCACATCATGTTATCATTGTTTGGACTGATTGGCATGAGATTTGTGAGCCCGAGAGACTAGAGAGATTGATGACTGAGTTGAGGCTGAGGGCTAGATTGTGAGTGATATTGATGGGATCGGGCTACACGCCGTAGCAAGTGCTATTGATTCATGATGGGATCGGGTTGTATGCCACAACGGATATTAGTGATTCATATGGCTATATGTGGATCGGGTTGCACGCCGCAACATGCCTTATGGCTATATGTTGATTGGGTTACACGCCGCAACATGCCTTATGGATATATGTGGATTGGGTTGCACACCGCAACAGGCCTTATAGCTATATGTGTATCGAGATGCATACCACAACAGGTCTTATAGGCTTTATTATTATTGATGGGATCGGGCTGCGCGCCGTAGCAGGCACCGTACAGTGATGAGAGATTGAGTGCAAGACAGTGAGATTGAGTACTCCGAGAGTGTGAGTACATGATTTCATCACTGTAATGCATTGCATTGTCATGTATATTTGAAATACAACCATAGAGATGCATTTTCTCATGCTACACAGTATTGTGACATTCATGACTTCACGTGCACATCGACATTTAGGCATAAAGATGTACTTTCCCCATGACCTAAGAGATTGAAATAATTTTATTTGTTGTTAAATGTTTTTGGGGAAAACGATCACAGTTTTCTCATATACTCATATTTTGGGGATTTCGGTGAAAGATTGGGTTTTACTGTTAAACTTGAAAAGCATGCCTATTTTTCATAATTGTGAACGAGCTGAGCATCATATATTTGAGTTGTTTCTTGTACTGCTTTATTATATCGTTATGAGTTGATGTTGGCTATTGGTGCTGGACTCTGACCGTTGTTCAAGATTGTCACTGCTTTCAACCTAAGGTTAGGTTTGTTACTTATTGAGTACATGGGGTCGGTTGTACTCATACTACACTTCTACACCTTGCATGCAGATTTTGGATGTTGATGTTATTTTGTATGGTTGAAGCTAGAATTGAAGATGTACCTGCATTCCGGTCACAACTGCCTCTTGTTCTTGGTAGCTTTAGAATTATTAACTTGTTCATGTATATTTTAAACAGATGATGTATTTATTTTATATCAGCTTTGTAAACTCTAAATCATAGAAGTTCATGATTTGTACTACCAATCCTTGGGATTTTTGTATAAAAGTTCAGTTGTATTATCATTACTTCTCATAGTAAACCTCTTTTGAATTGGATTACTGTTAAATTGGCTTACCTAGCTAGTTGGGTTAGGTACCATCATGACTAGTTGGATTTTGGGTCGTGACATTATGATACTGGTCAATGTGCTTCTAAGTATATTCTTTTGGTAACACTTGTGAAATATTACCATACCATCAAAATCAATTCAATAAACCTAAAGAGCACTCATAGTCTTGCCCCCTTTCTAGGAAAGTTGCAAGGACTAATGAGTCTCAAATATCTCTAGTTGCACTAACTCTGTATAAGAAAAGCACTCTTCTGACCTCCTTTTGATCCTATATACATGTCTAATCTCTCCCTAATTACTGCCTGTATTTGTTGTAACACAAAACAACTATGTACACTTTGCCCTCTAAAGATCCTATAATTTCTAGCTACCCATATTTGATATATCACTGCTCCATAAATTGCGGCCATGACTTCTTTCTTGAACCTGTTTCAGTGTTCTTGTTCCACCCGGTCGCTAGGATAAAGTTTTATATACATACTAGTATTTTCCACAAAAACTCCTACATAAGGAACAAGTGGCACCCCAAGTCACAAAGTGACTGAAGGTGCCAGGGTTAAAGTGCTGAAATTCCATGCACAACACTTGGGATCGAGACTCTCCAAATGCAAATGTTGTTTCCTTTCTTTTCTTTTTGTTCTTTTTGTTAATTTCTTTTATTTGCTTTATCTAAAATATTTACTTTTCTTATAAAATTCCAATTTTATTATTTATTTATATTGTATATTTGCTTCCTTTATTCTTTTCTGGATGTTCGTATTTTATTTGGATGGATGTAATCTAATCATTTTCTTTTTATCCATATAATGTTATTTTATAAATTATAATTTCTATTTATAGTGATGCAGCAAAGACATAATATAATATTAATCAGCTACAAGTAGATGGAAGGGGTGTATCGCATATTCGTTTATGCATAAAATAAATTTTAAATTGGATTGAATAAATTCAAAATGGATCGAAGCGAACCGAAGTAATCTGAAACGGATCGAATCGACTGAATGTACACCCTAATTCAATCTTCTTCACTAGTGGCCGTTTTACATTAAACTAGTGACACCCGTAGCCATAAAATCCTGGATCCGCCTATGTTTGTGCTTTATCCTGATCAATGCTTCATTTATTTCCTTGTAATGTAGTTTAATCCCAATCCACTATTGCGTTGTATCTCATTCCACTTCTGCCAAGTTACACTCATAAAACAAGTGTGTTGAGCTCTCCAGTATTTCCTCCTCGCATAAGCCACAACTAGTATTATCACAGACAAGACCGATCCTCTACATCATCTCTTTTGTGGGCAATCTATCTTGTGCAGCCAACCATAAAATGACCCTATGCTTCAGCAGTACTATCCTGCTCCATAACAACTCGGCATATTCCATGTTTGTTGTATCTCCAGTAGCTCCAAATACCCTCTAAAAGCTGAGTAGTTTTTTTAGACGTTAGGCAGTATTTCCCTTCATTATACCAGCTTCCCATTCTAAGTTTAATCTTGTGCGATTTCCTCCAATACCAACTACTATCATTGGATGGATTATGTATTCAGAAATCATGCTCACCATTCATATAGATCTGATTCACCCATTTCACCCATAAGATATTCTTCTTCTTCATTATCAACCATATCAGTTTACCAACCATTGCTATATTCCATAACTTCCATCCTATAATGTTTAGTCCACCATGTTTCTTTATACGACAGACTTTATCCCAGGCTACTAATGATATCTTCTTCTTTTCTATTGTACTGCCCCATAGAAATTCCCTACACTTCCTATCCACTTCTGATAATACACTTTGAGGTAGAATGAATATCGATCCCTAGAAATTGTGTAGTGAAAATTGAACTGAATTTATGATCTGTAGTCTGCCTGCATATGAAAAATGTCTAGTTGCATTGGCCCTGATTTTGGTTGTGATCTTCATGCTCAAATGGTAACATTCCAGTTTGTTCCACTTCCTTGATGTTAATGGAAGCCCCATGTAATTAATTGGGAATTTCCCAATTGAGAAGTCTGTAATACTCTGCAATCTTTCCTTAGTAGCTGCATCAACCCCTACAATAAATAGGTTAGATTTATCTATGTTTGCCTCAAGTCCAGTACTTTCTGAGAAGTGTTTCAAAGCCTCCATCGCTCTCTTGATTGAAGCCTCATTCCCTTTACAAATAATCATTAAGTCATCCGCAAATATAAGATGTGTCAATTTTTGCACATTGGATGCAATCTTAAATCCGGCAAAGCTCTCATTTTATCTAGGATCCTACACAAATACTCCATTATCATCACAAACAGTAGGGGAGATATGGGGTCCCCTTGACTCAACCCCATTCTTCCTTCAAAATACCCATAATTTACTCCATTCACTTTCAATGAGAACTTTGTAGTTCTAACACACACCATTATTAACTTTATGAACTGTAACGACCCGACTGGATATTTTGAGAAATTACATCCGGTTCGGCAGTTTGAGGTCACACGTAGCTTCACACAGTATAATATGACATGCGTGCATCATCGGTTCGAGTTTTTGAGGGGTTCAAAAAGGATTTTTAGAAGTGACTCTAATTTTGAGAATCTTGAAGTTAAAAGAATTGACTAAGGTTTGACTTTTAAATGTTCGACCTCGGAGAGGAGTTTCGATGGTTCCCATAGGCTCGGATGAGGATTTTGGACTTAGGCATACGTCTGGATTTGGATTTGGAGGTCCGTATGGTAATTTGAAGTACTTTGGCGAAAATTGGAAAGTACAAATTTTGGAGGAGTGAGAGGTTTGACAAAGAGTTGACTTTGGTGATATCGGGGTCAAAATACAGTTCCGAGAGTTGGAGCAGCTCTGTTATGTCATTTGGGACTTGCCTGCAAAATTTGTTGTCATTTGGAGTTGATTTGATATGATTCGGACGCTTGGTTGCGATTCAAGAAGTTCTTGAAGTTCATGGTGATTTTCATGTGTTTTTGGCATCCGATTCATGGTTCTGGAGGTTATTTTGGTGCTCCGATTATGCGAGTGAGTTCATGTTATATTTTTAGACTTGTGTGGGTGTTTGATTTTGAGCCTCGGGGGTTCGGGTGAGTTTCGAATTATTTTTACGAAAATTTAGGGTGTTAGTTCTGGTTTATTCGCATTTGCGATGTTTTGGTCGCAAATGCGACTATCACTTTTGCGAAGCAGCCTCGCATTTGCGAACCTGGGCTGCTGGGCAGGAATTCGTTTTTGCGAAGAATTCCACGCATTTGTGAAGGTTCCCTGTTTGCATTTGCGAAGCATTTGGTCGCAAATGTGACTTTAGGAGAAAACCTCATGTTTCGCTTTTGTGATGTTTTGTCCGCATTTGCGGAGGTCACATTTGCAAACCCTCTATCACAAATGCAACATCTGTAGCCTGCTAATAGCTGGGCATTCCGAGGTTTAGCTTCATTTTATCATATTTTGAACCCTAGGTCCGAGAGTGAGCGATTTTGAGAGGGGATTTTCATATCAAATCATTGGGTAAGTGCCTTTAATCAATTTTCAATTATATTTATTGATTATATCTTAGATTTAACATCAAATTCATGGGAATCTAAAGGAAAATTTGGGGCAAATTTGTAAAATCTTTCAAAACTGTAAAATGATGATTTGAAGGATGAATTTGTATCAGAACTTGATAATTTTGGTATGGTTGAACTCGTATAGGAGTGAGTGTTCGAGTTTTGTAAATTTTATCGGGTTTCGAGGTGCGGGATTGGTGAGTTGACTTTTGTTGACTTTTTACAAATTGTATAAGGATTATAGCTTTATTAATTGAAATTGTCTTCTCGCGCATTGTTTGATGTATTTAAGTCTTCTTTGGCTAGATTGTGCCGAGCGTTGGTTAATTGGTAAAGGAAAAGCTAAATTAAGTATTGAGTTGGCCGAATTGAGGTAAGTATCTTATTTAACTTTGTGTGGGTGAAACCACCCCTTAGGAATTGAGTTAACTGTGCTATCTTGTTATGTGAAAGCCGTGTACGCAAGATGACGAGTGGGTACATGATCTATATGTGGTATTGACCGGTTTAGACTGTCTAGTCTTTTCCCATGCATTTGATTAAATTGTCATAACATGAGGTATGTTATTGTTAGGCTACTCTCACATGCTCTATTTGACGTTGTTAGCACTTATTGTACCTCTTACTTGTTGATTGGCCCTTATATGCCTTAGTTGAAGTTATTGCCTTCCTTATTACCTTGTTACCTCTTAATTATTGAGTTCTTCTATGACTATGTGCATATCTGCTACATGTCCAAATTGTTGTGATTGCCCGCTAGTTATCATGTGCCTTACATGCCTTGTAATTTTGTAAAGGTTGTTGTATTCCTTTGATTTTATCTGGTTCCCTTTTTGCGTGTACTCATACCCTTGATTGTAGAAATTCTGGTAAATTTAGTTATTGAATTGTTGTTGTTGATTTAAATTATTGTACGGGGGATCAGGTTGCACGCCGTAACAGGTGAAATAAGGGAGGTGGTGGAATAAGGGATGATATTTATATTTTGATGTTGTTATTTTACGGTGGGATCAGGTTGCACGCCGCAATAGGTGAAATAAGGGTGGATTATTATGGTGAAAAGAAGGTGAATTATTATATTGATATTATGTGGTGGGATCGGGTTGCGCGCCGTAACATATTTTATTTATTGTTATGATATTGATACTGTAATTGTACGGTGGGATAGGGTTGCACGCCGTAACAGGTGAAATAAGGATGGATTATTATGGTGAAATAAGGGTGAATTATAAAATTGATCTTATATAGTGGGATCGGGTTGCGCGCCGTAACATATTTTGTATTTTGTATTCCCTGCTTTATTGTATTGGCTTCAGTTCCTTCGTACGAGACTCTGAGAATTTGTAATTCTAGTTGTCACTATTTTTTTGAGGGTTGAGTTATTGTCATTGACTTATTGGCGTCATTTCCTGACCTCTTTTCCTAATACTATCATTCTGGTGAATTGATTTTCAAGGAGAATTTACTATGTTTAAGAGGGGGAGAATATAACGACCCGGTCGGTCATTTTGAATATTATAACCCTATTCCCCCATTTACTGCTCAAATTATGTCTTGCAATTGATTTATGACTTATCGAGTTAGTTGGTTCGGGTCCGAAAGAAATTCGAATGAATAAAGACACTTAGTCTTATAATTGAAAATTTAAGTTAGAAAAATGGATCGGATATGGACATAGGTGTAAACGACCTCGGATTTGAATTTTGATGATTCAAATAGCTCCGTATGGTAATATTATTTGGAGGTCCATAGTGGAATTAGGCTTGAAATACCGAAAGTTAATTTTTTTGGAAGTTTGACCGGGGGTTGACTTTTTGATAACGGGGTCGAAATCCGATTCTGAAAATTTGAATACCTCCGTTATATCATTTATGACTTGTGTACAAAATTAAGGTCAATTGGACATAATTTGATAGGTTCCGAAGTCGTTTGTAGAAATTAGAAATTTCAAAGCTCATTAGGCTTGAATCTATGTGTGATTCGTGTTTTAGTGTTGTTGGATGTGATTTGAAGGCTCGACTAAGTTCGTATATATTTTAAGACTTGTTGGTACATTTGGTTGAGGTCCTGGGGGCTTCGGGTAAGTCTCGGATAGTTAACGGATCAAATTCAGACTTAGAAGAAATACCTGAAGTTTCTGCCCTCTGTTGCAATCACACCTGCGAAAATTCCATCGCAGGTGCGAGCTCGCAGAAGCGAGCCTGGCAAGCGCAAATGCGCAAATGGACTGTGGGGCAGTGGTCTCAAGTGCGAGGGAAATTCCGCACTTGCATGAGCGCAGATGCGGAGGGACGCGCACAGAAGCGGCTTGCGCAGGAGCGCAAATCGGCACAGATGCGGGACTTTTTCCGCACATGCGGTTGGCGCAGAAGCGGCCAAGTTGCCGTAGATGGGAAAACCTCTGGGCAGTACAAAAACAGAGGGGTTCCGAGCTTTTTCCATTTTTGGGCATTTCAAGCTCAGGTTGGGCGATTTTGAGCAAGGTTTTCACGGAAAAACTTGAGGTATGTCCCTTGTGATCATTTCTACTCCATAATATTGAATTATCATTGAATAATCCGACTAGATTACATGTTTTTGAGGTGTAAATCGGGGGTTTTGAACTTAGGGATTTGAAATAAGATTTAATGATTTGGAGGTCGAGTTGATGTCGGATTTTGGTAAAATTAGTATGGTTAGACTCGTGGTGGAATGAGCTTTCGGATTTTGTAACTTTTGTCGGGTTCCGAGACGTGGGCCCCACGAGCGATTTTTGAGCTTATTTTCGGATGTTTTTGGAAAACCATTATTTTCTCTTGGAATTAATTCCAATGGATTTTATTGACTAAAACGAATTATTTATGAGCAGATTCGAGGCGTTTGGAGACCAATTCACGAGGAAAGGACATTGCAGAATAAGAATTTCACGGCTTGAAGTAAGTAACAGTTTTAAATCTGGTCCTGAGGGTATTAAACCCTGGATTTTGGTATCATGTGATTATTTTAGAGGTGACGCACATGCTAGATGACGAGCGTGTGGGCGTGCACCGAGGGGATTGTGACTTGGTCCGTCCCGAAAAACTGTAAAGTTGAATAATTTGTTTTTAGCTATATACCCTCTATGTGTTAATAAAATTTGACTGTAAATCATGTTAGAAATCATGCTTGGGTTATGTGATAGTACTGTTGGGACCCATAGAGGTCGTGTACTTGTTGAATTTCCTGCTAAATGTTATATTTACTGAGTCTCAGTTTTTACCTGCACATTTTATCTCAGTCTCAGTTATTATTATTGATACATCATATCATTGTTGTTTGGGCTGATTTCATAATTATTGAGAGCCCGAGAGACTAGAGAGATTTATGACTGAGGGAGGCCGAGGGCCTGATTGTGAGGATATTTTATGGATCGGGGCTGCCCGCCTGCAGCAGGCCTTATTGGCTTATTATTGCACGTGAGTTGGCCGTGCAGCACGTGAGTTGGCCGTGAGGATTAAAATATTTATATTATGGCACGTGAGTTGTCTGTGCAACATGTGAGTTGTCCGTGCTTATAGCGTTTGGTCTGTAGGAGCCCCCCATGAGTCTGTACACCCCCAATGAGCGCGGGTACCCATTGAGAGTGAGTGATGAGGGCTGGCAGCCCAGTGAGTGATTGTTATCCTAAGAGGTTGTACTTGATTTTCATTTGTTGTTGCATTTAGTTGCTATCTATCATTGTTGTCAAATCTCTGAAAGATTGTTGATATACGGATTACATGAACAGGAACTGTATTAAAATTGATTTGACATTAAACTGCCAGATTTGATAGCATGTCTATTCTTTTGCTGGAATTATTGGAAATGAACCATAACTGTGTAGCTCGTTACTATCTTCAGTTCCTTAATTATTATTGTTACTTACTAAGTTGGTTGTACTCATACTACACCCTGCACTTCGTGTGCAGATCCAGGTGTTAGCGGACATAGCAGGTGTTGATCCTTTCGCGCAGTTGATTTTCAAGAGATTTTGAGGTAGCTGCCGTGTTCCGCAGACCTTGTCTCTCCTTCTCTATCTCTTTGTTCACTCTATTTGGTCTCAGACTATTATAGACTATATTTTCCAGACTTATATTCAAATTAGATGCTCATGTACTCAGTGCCACGAGGTTTTGGGGAGTATTTGTATTGTATTTAAATATTATATTATATTTTCAATCTTGAGAGAAATTGTGGTTTATTGAAATTTTCGGCTTGCCTAGTATTGAGATAGGCGCCATCACGACGGGTGAGATTTTGGGTCGTGACAAGTTGGTATCAGAGCCTAGGTTACATAGGTCTCACGAGTCATGAGTAGGTTTAATAGAGTCTTGCGGATCGGTACGGAGACATCTGTATTTATCTTCGAGAGGCTGCAGATCCCTTAGGAAAATTTCACTTTCTTGCATTCTGTCGTGCGAATTTATTGATTCTGGAAACTAAATTTTTGCTATTCTATTCTCTCACAAATGGTGAGGACACTTACTACCGGATCGGACGGTCAGCCACCAGTGCCACCAGTTAGGGCCATGGGAGGCCGGCGCCGAGGTAGAGGTCGAGGTGTAGCTCGTACCATTGTTGGAACAGCACCTGTAGTACCACCAGTTATTCCAGCTCAGGAGCAGATTCCAAATATAGTTGAGCCGACAGGATCAGCTCAGGCACCAGCTATGCCCATTGAGATTGCAGGCATTCAGGAGACTTTGGCCCAAATATTGGAATCCTGCACTGGTCTTGCTCAGGTGCTTTCGGCTCAGGCCGCACCTGCCACTTCTCAGACTGGGGGAGGTACTCACACCCCTGTTGTCCGTACTCTAGACCAGGTAGTACAAGGACTTCAGATATCGGGAGTGCTACCAGCCCAGCCGGCTGTAGCTGCTGAGGCACCGGTAGTTCCTGTTACGACAGATGATGAGCAGAGGAGGCTTGAGAAATTTGAGAGGCTTAGACCTCCACCATTTAGCGGTACTGAGTCAGAGGATGCTCAGGATTTTCTGGATAGGTGTCAACGGATGCTTTAGAAAGCGTGTATTCTGGAGACCAGTGGGGTCGCATTCACTACTTTTCAGTTTTCTGGGTCTGCACTCAAATGGTGGGAGACTTACGAGAGACGTATGCCTGTTGGCGCAGCACCCCTTACTTGGCATCAGTTCTCCGTGGTCTTTTTGGAGAAGTTTGTACCTGAGTCCCGCAGAGAAGAGCTGCGCAGATAGTTTGAGCAGCTTCGCCATGGTGATATGTCTGTGATGCAATACGAGATGAGATTTTCTGAGTTGGCTCATCACGCAGTCTGGTTGGTTCCCACTGATAGGGAGAGGATTAGGAGGTTCATGGATGGCCTCACATATCAGTTGCGATTACTTATGACTAGGGAGAGAGTATCTGGTGCTACTTGTGAGGAGGTAGTGGACATTGCTCAGCAAATAAAGATGGTTCGTAGCCAGGAACGTTGAGAGAGAGAGGCTAAGAGGCCTCGTGGTCTGGGTGATTACAGCGATGTTCCTTCAGGGGGTCAGTTTTACCGTGGTAGGGGCCATTCTTATAGACACGCTCATACGGGTCGTCCAGCTCATCGTGGTGCATCGGCTAGCCATGGTTCTTACAGTGGTCACTCAGGCCAGTCTTCATTCAGTGCACTACCAGCACAGAGTTCTCATCATGCCCCGTCCGCACAGGCTTCTTCAGGTCAGTCCTCGGGTTATCAGGAGCAGCAGTTCCGCCAGAGGAGGGGTTGTTTCGAGTGCGGAGAATTTGGTCATTTCAAGAAAGAGTGTCCAAGGCTGTTGAGTGGGGTTTCACAGCAGAGTTCTCGACCGACGGAACCAGCACCAGCAGTTACACCACCCGCCCTGCCATCTCGGGGTGGGGGTCTGGCAGCTAGGGGTCGCCCAAGAGGGGAAGGCCGATTAGGTGGCGGGCAGGCTCGATTCTATGCTTTTCCTGCCAGGCCAGATACTGTTGCCTCCGATGCAGTGATCACAGGTATTGTTTCAGTGTGCCACAGGGAGGCTTCTATATTATTTCACCCTAGTTCCACTTATTCATATGTATCATCGTATTTTGCTCATTATCTGGATATGCTCTATGAGTCCTTAGTTTCACCTGTTTGTGTATCAACACCAGTGGGCGATATTATTACTGTGGATCGTGTGTATCGATCGTTTGTAATAACTATTGGGGAACTGGAGACTAGAGTTGATCTCTTATTACTCGACATAGTTGATTTCGATGTGATCGTGGGTATGGATTGGTTATCTCCATGTCATGCTATTCTAGACTGTTACGTAAAAATCATGATGTTGACAATGCCGGGGTTGCCAAAGGTTAAATGGAAGGGTTCTCTAGATCTTGTTCGTAGCAGGGTAATTTCTTATTTGAAGGCCCAACGTATGGTTAGAAAGGGATGCATGTCATATTTGTCATTTGTGAGAGATGTTGATGCAGATGCTCCTATTATTGATTCAGTACCGGTCGTGCGAGACTTTCTGGATGTATTTCCTGCAGACCTGCCGGGTATGCCACCCGACAGGGATATTGATTTCGGTATTGACTTGGTGCAGGGCACTCAGCCCATTTCTATTCCTCCGTATCGTATGACACCAGCTGAGTTAAAAGAATTGAAAGAGCAACTTCAAGAACTCCTTAAAAAGAGTTTATTAGACCTAGTGTGTCACCTTGGGGTGCACCGATTCTGTTTGTGAAAAAGAAAGATGGTACTATGCGGATGTGCATTGACTATAGACAGTTGGACAAAGTTACAATCAAGAATAAATATCCATTGCCGCGTATTAATGATTTATTTGATCAGCTTCAGGGAGCGAGGGTGTTCTCCAAAATTGATTTGAGGTCTGGGTATCACCAATTAAAAATTCGAAATTTGGATATTCTAAAGACGGCATTCAGGACTCGTTATGGCCACTATGAATTTCTTGTGATGTCTTTTGGGCTAACCAATGCCCTAGCAGCATTTATGCATTTGATGAATAGTGTATTTTAGCCATATCTTGATTTATTTATCGTGGTATTCATTGATGATATTCTGGTGTACTCACGTAGCCAGAAGGAGCATGCACAACACTTGGGTATTGTATTACAGAGGCTGAGGGAGGAGAAACTTTATGCCAAATTCGCTAAGTGTGAGTTCTGGCTTAGTTCAGTGGCATTCTTGGGACATATAGTGTCCAGTGAAGGAATTAAGGTAGATCTGAAGAAAATAGAGGCAGTTCAGAATTGGCCCAGACCATCCTCAGTTACTGAGATTCGGAGTTTTCTCGGCTTGGCCGGTTATTATCGTCGTTTTGTGGGGGGTTTCTCGTCTATTGCATCACCTATGACTAAATTGACCCAGAAAGGTGCTCCATTCAGGTGGTTGGATGAATGTGAAGAGAACTTTTAGAAGCTCAAGACAGCTTTGACTACAGCTCCAATATTGGTGTTTCCTACAGGTTCAGAGTCTTATACTGTGTATTGTGACATGTCGCGGATTGGTCTCTATGCAGTACTTATGCAAGATAATAGGGTGATTGCCTATGTGTCCAGACAGTTAAAGGTACATGAAAATAATTATCCAGTCCACGATCTTGTGTTAGCAACTACTATTCATGCTTTAAAAATTTGGCGGCATTACTTGTACGGTGTGTAGTGTGAGGTATATACCGATCATCGGAATATACAACATTTATTTAAACAGAAGGATCTTAACTTGCGGCAGCGAAGGTGGTTGGAGTTGCTTAAAGATTATGATATCACCATTCTCTATCATCCCAAAAAGGCCAATGTGGTGGCCGATGCCTTGAGTCGTAAGGCAGAGAGTTTGGGCAGCTTAGCATACTTATCGGTAGCAGAGAGGCCTTTAGCCTTGGAGGTTCAGGCCTTGGCTAATCAGTTTGTTAGATTGGATGTTTCCGAGCCGAATCTAGTTTTGGCTTGTGTGGTTTCTCGGTCTTCTTTATATGATCGCATCAGAGAGCGTCAGTATGATGATCCACATCTGCTTTTTCTTAAGGACACGGTTCAGCACGGTGATGCCAAGGAAGTCACTATTGGAGATGACGGTGTATTACGGATGCAGGGCAGGCTATGTGTACCTAATGAAGATGATTTACGTGAGCTGATTCTCCAGGAAGCTCACAGTTTGCGGTACTTTATTCATCCAGGCACCGCGAAGATGTATAAGGATTTGAGACAACACTATTGGTGGAGGTGGATGAAGAAAGATATAGTTCGGTTTGTATCTCAGGGTTTAAATTGTCAACGGGAAATGTACGAGCACCAGAGACCGGGCGGATTGCTACAGAGACTTGAAATTTCGGATTGGAAGTGGGAGCGTATTACCATGGACTTCGTAGTTGGACTCCCATGGACTTTGAGAAAGTTTGATGCTGATTGGGTAATAGTAGATCGGTTTACCAAGTCCGCACATTTTATTCCAGTCGGTACTAATTATCCTTCGAAGCGGTTGGCTGGGATTTATATTCGCGAGATTTTTTGCCTACATGGTGTGCCGGTGTCCATTATTTCAGATCGGGGTACGCAGTTTACCTCACAGTTTTGGAGGGCAGTGCAGCGAGAATTGGGCACACAGGTTCAGTTGAGTATATCATTTCACCCTTAGACGGACGGACAGTCCGAGCGCACTATTCAGATATTGGAGGATATGCTACGTGCTTGTGTCATTGACTTTGGAGGATCATGGGATCAATTTCTGCTACTCGTAGAGTTTGCTTACAATAATAGCTAACAATCAAGCATTCATATGGCTCCGTATGAAGCTTTATATGGGAGACGGTGTCGGTCTCCGGTGGGTTGGTTTTAGCCGGGCGAGGTTAGACTATTGGGTACTGACTTGGTTCAGGATGCTTTAGAGAAGGTCAAAGTGATTCAGGAACGGCTTCACATGGCACAGTCTAGACAGAAGAGTTATACCGACAGGAAGGTTAGTGATGTTGTTCACATGATTGGGGAGAAGGTTCTGCTCAAGATTTCACCCATGAAGGGTGTGTTGAGGTTCGGGAAAAAGGGGAAGTTGAACCCTCGGTATATTGGGCCTTTTGAGATACTTTAGAAAATCGGGGAGGTCGCTTATAAACTTGCTTTGCCACCTAGTCTATCAGGTGTTCATCCAGTGTTCCATGTATCCATGCTCCGAAAGTATGTCGGGGATCCGTCTCACATTCTCAATTTCAGTAAAGTACAGCTGGACGGTAATTTGACTTATTATGTGGAGCCGGTGGTTATTTTAGACCGGCAGGTTCGAAAGTAGAGGTCAAAGAACATAACATCAGTGAAGGTGCAGTGGAGAGGTCAGCTAGTCGGAGAAGCTACTTGGGAGACTGAGCAGGAGATGCGGAACAAATATCCACACTTATTTGAGACTCCAGATATTATTCTAAACCTGTTCGAGGATGAACGTTTGTTTAAGACGGGGAGAATGTAACGACTCGTCCGGTCATTTGAATATTATAACCCTGTTCCCCCATTTACTGCTCAAATTATGTCTTGCAATTGATTTATGACTTATCGGGTTAGTTGGTTCGGGTTCGGAAGAAATTCGGAATGAAATAAGATACTTAGTCTCATAATTGAAAATTTAAGTTAGAAAAATAGATCGGATATGGACCTATGTGTAAACGACCTCGGATTTAAATTTTGATGATTCCAATAGCTTTGTATAGTGATTTTGGACTTGGGAGCGTGTCCGGAATATTATTTGGAGGTCCATAGTGGAATTAGGTTTGGAATGCCGAAAGTTACATTTTTGGGAAGTTTGACCGAGGGGTTAACTTTTTGATATCGAGGTCGAAATCCGATTCTGAAAATTTGAATACCTCTGTTATGTCATTAATGACTTGTGTGAAAAATTTGAGGTCAATCGGACGTGATTTGATAGGTTCCGAAGTCGTTTGTAGAAATTGGAAATTTCAAAGTTTATTAGGCTTGAATCTATGTGTGATTCGTGTTTTAGTATTGTTGGATGAGATTTGAAGGCTCGACTAAGTTCGTATGATGTTTTAGGACTTGTTGGTACATTTGGTTGAGGTCCCGGGGGCCTCGGGTGAGTCTCGGATGGTTAACGGATCAAATTCGGACTTAGAAGAAATAGCTGAAGTTTCTGCCCTCTGCTGCAATCGCACCTGCGGAAATTCCATCGCAGGTGCGAGCTCGCAAAAGCGAGTCTGGCAAGCACAGATATGCAAATGGACTGTGGGGCAGTGGTCGCAGGTGCGAGGGAAATTTTGCACCTGCGTGAACGCAGATGCGGAGGGACGCGCGCAGAAGCGGCTTGCGCAGGAGCGCAAATAGGTGCAGACGCGGGCAAAGGCGCAGATGCGGGACTTTTTCCGCACATGCGGTTGGCGCAGAAGCGGCCAAGTTGCCGCAGGTGCGAAAACCTCTGGGCAGTACAAAAACAGAGGGGTTCCGAGCTTTTGCCATTTTTGGGCATTTCAAGCTCGGGTTGGGCGATTTTGAGCAAGGTTTTCACGGGAAAACATGAGGTAAAGGCCTTGTGATCATTTCTACTCCATAATATTGAATTATGATCAAATAATCCGACTAGATTACATGTTTTTGATGTGTAAATCGGGGGTTTTAAACTTATGGATTTGAAATAAGATTTGATGATTTGGAGGTCGAGTTGATGTCGGAATTGGGTAAAATTAGTATGGTTAGACACGTGGTGGAATGAGCTTTGGATTTTGTAACTTTTTGTCGGGTTCCAAGATGAGGGCCCCACGGGTGATTTTTGAGCTAATATTCGGGTTTTTATGGAAAATTATTATTTTCTCATGGAATTAATTCCAATGAATTTTAGTGACTGAAACGAATTATTTATGACCAGATTCGAGGCGTTTGGAGACCAATTCACGAGGAAAGGACATTGCAGAATAAGAATTTCACGGCTTGAAGTAAGTAGAAGTTTTAAATCTGGTCCTGAGGGTATTAAACCACGGATTTTGGTATCATGTGATTATTTTGGAGGTGACGCACATGCTAGGTGATGAGCGTGTGGGCGTGCACCGCGGGGATTGTGACTTGGTCCGTCCCGGAAAACTCTAAAGTTGAATAATTTATTTTTAGCTATATGCCCTCTATGTGTTGATAAAGTTTGACTGTAAATCTTGTTAGAAATCATGCTTAGGTTATGTGATAGTACTATTCGGACCCACAGAGGTCATGTACATGTTGAATTTCATGCTAAATGCTATATTTACTCAGTCTCAGTTTTTACTTGCACATTTTATCTCAGTCTTTGTTATTATTATTGATACATCATATCATTGTTGTTTGGTTTGATTTCATGATTATTGAGAGCCCGAGAGACTAGAGAGATTTATGACTGAGGGAGGCCGAGGCCCTGATTGTGAGGATATTTTATGGATCGGGGCTGCCCGCCTGCAGCAGACCTTATTGGCTTATTATTGCACGTGAGTTGGCCGTGCAGCACGTGAGTTGGCCGTGCGGATCTAGATATTTATATTATGGCACATGAGTTGTCCGTGCAGCACGTGAGTTGTCCATGCTTATAACGCTTGGTCTTTAGGAGCTCCTCATGAGTCTGTACACACCCCAGTGGGCGCGGTTACCCATTGAGAGTGAGTGACGAGGGCTGGCAGCCCTGGGAGTGATAAGGCCTGGGAGCCCAGTGAGTGATTGTTGTCCTAAGAGGTTGTATCTTGATTTTCATTTGTTGTTGCAGTTAGTTGCTATCTATCATTGTTGTGAAATCTCTGAAAGATTGTTGATATACTGATTACATGAACAGGAACTGCATAAAAATTGATTTGACATTAAACTGCCAGATTTGATAGCATGTCTATTCTTTTGCTGGAATTACTGGAAATGAATCATAATTGTGTAGCTCGTTACTATCTTCTATTCCTTATTTATTATTATTACTTGCTGAGTTGGTTGTGCTCATACTACACCTTGCACTTCGTGTGCTGATCCAGGTGTTCCCAGACATAGCGGGTGTTGATTCTTTCGCACAGTTGATTTTTAGGAGATTTTGAGGTAGCTGCCGTGTTCCGCAGACTTTGTCTCTCCTTCTCCATCTCTTTGTTCACTGTATTTGGTCTCATACTATTATAGACTATATTTTCCAGACTTAAATTCATATTAGATGCTCATGTACTCAGTGACACCAGGTTTTGGGGAGTGTTTATATAGTATTTAAATATTATATTTTCAATCTTGAGAGAAATTGTGGTTTATTGATATTTTCGGCTTGCCTAGTATTGAGATAGGTGCCATCATGACGGTTGAGATTTTGGGTCGTGACAGTTGAGTCATTACTTCCCGCCCTACTGAGTTGTTAGTAATATAGTGATTTAAAATAAAAGAATTAATATCATGCTACCCTCTGTGACTTTTAAGTTAGAACTCGCAGTTTATTTCAGTATTTACTATTTCTAATAATTGTTATATTATATTTCAATTGATTTCTCAACATAATCTCATTAACTTGTCTTATGTTTTTATTTTACTTAAAAGGGAATTGTTATTATGTTTTACTTTAATAGATTCCATATTAAATGCAATAGCTTATTCGATGTTGTATTTTATTTTAAAATGTTATTTTTTTCACTCAAATGATTTCTAAAATAAACTCATCTTTCTCGTTGAATTCCTATTTGGTCTAGAAATTGTAAATTTACTTTATGATATATAGATGGAATCTCTTGAACATCTTAATTAGAATTTGACACAGACCTTATGTACTGAGTAGCATGTGGATTGTGTCGTGCAAAGCGATATGGAAATACGTGGGCACAAGTTGCCGTGTGTGTTAAAGGTTTGAAAGATGTGAATTATGGTATGAGATTACGAGAATTAGGACTATTGGAATCGTGTATTAGAAACGATTTGATTGGTTTAGTTGACATCGTTTTCCCTACTTGAGCATATTTACACTTATCTGTATCCCAACTATGTTGTTGTTTAATTACTTGGTTATTTCTTGTTGCCATTCGTGTTTTCCTTGTCGCTACTACTATTTGTAATCCGATTTCTTTTTGCTATTGGTATTGTTTGATATTCCTTCCTTGTTAGCTTTATGTTATATCCTGTACAGGTTTATATGTTCGGAAGGTGTCTTGACCTGGCCTCGTCACTACTTTACCGAGGTTAGGCTTGACACTTACTAGGTACCACCGTTGTGTACTCATGCTACGCTTCTGCACATTTTGTTTTGTGCAGAACTAGGTACTTCGGATCGAGTTGGTTTTGAAACTTATGCTTGGTGAGGCTGGAGAGTTCAAGGTACACCTGTTGGGCGTTCGCATGCTCTGAAGTCACCTTCTATTGTATATATTTCCATTATTTCCTTTTGTTCCAGAAAAGTGATGTATTTATTATGTAAAATTTCTCCTAGAAAGGCTTATGACTTGTATTACTGGTTTTGGGATTGTAAATTGTATAGAGATTTTCTATTTCGAAATTGTTCGATGTTAGTAAGCATTGTCGTTATTTCAGTTAATGTTAGAATTACTTAGTTTTAGAGACCAGGTGTCATCACGACTCCTTCGAAGGTATTTTGGGTCGTGACAAGTTGGTATCAGATCTCTAGGTTCATAGGTGCTACGAGTCATAAGCAGGTTTAGTAGAGTCTTGCGGATCGGTACGG